>VYZP01009763.1:4655-19386 GCA_013400635.1 Hypocryptadius cinnamomeus
CTCATGGCTAATGCAGAAACAGGATTCTGCAAGTTTCGTGTAGTTCTTATGTGACTGATAATGTAGGCAAGAGATGGGAATGCTATAAAGCCAGAGTTTTATGAATGCTTATTTGCTTTACATGAGCTAGTCACAGACCTTGTAATGTTGTCTGAGGGGTGGAAGATACATTTATAGATCAGGAGAATGTTGCTACCTAAAACTGCTAATGCAGATCATGAGGGAAAAGGAGAAGTCCAGAACTGAGCACACCAAACTTGTGTGCTTGGTCAGGCCCAGCAGCTGAGAAGGGAAACCCAAAGCTGGGGTTAAATATCAATATTAGGATTTTGTGTTGTATTTGTGCTCATTTGTTCCTTCTTTTAATAGAATCACTAAAACAATCTTTACCTGAAATATTAAGCCCTAAATATTTCCTGCCACTGTAAATTTGCTGCCACCTTTGAATTGATTAGGCACATTTTGGAAATCAAGCCACATTCTTAATAGGGCAGAGGTGCATATTTCCAATATTTATTGTACTGTATTAGGTGTTTAATTAAAAAGAGGTTCCAAGAGGATTAACCAGCTTCATGTTGATGGCAAAAGAATATCCATTAGCAATATTTCGCAGGTAATTATAATGTGGAACTGGATGGCTTGAGGTTAATATTTTATGATAGCTCTAGTGGGAAGGAAGAGAAATATAATCACTCTTTTTGCTAAGGGGAAAATACAAATTAAACAAGTACATACATCTGTTTGCTTCTGCAAGTTTGCTAGCTTGGTAAATTAGGACAGAGTTAGTGTGTATACGACCCAAATTACTGGGCTGAGCTCTGTGTGAGGGAGTGTGGAGTTGGCTGGCGGCTCTTGCTGCATGCACTCCTACAAACACCGGCTCTCCTGTGCTCCTCTGGGAGCTGGGGGACTTGATTTCCATCGTCTGCTCTTCCATTAGATTAAGCCAGACCAGCAGGATGAGATGTAGCCCTGCTTGTGAGACGTACAGCATGCCTGGCAAAGCAAAGTGTCTTCCCCTCCTTAGGTAAGGTGCTGCCTGTCCAGGTGTGATTTTCAAGAAACAATTTTACCCTATGTAGCCAGCAACCACTGATCACTTTGATATCCCTGTGTCCGAGCAACTTTGTCAGTGTTGGTAGATCTTAATACCACTTGTGGCAGCTGGTGTGGGAGGAGAAATAATGCCTTGAGAGATGGGTGGGCATGGAGCACACTTGTTTCAGACAGCCCCAGCCCAGACCTGGTGCCAGCAAGCTGCTCCTGTATGAGATCTGCTTCCATGGCAGATCTTTTGGACAGACTGGCACACAGCACGTGTCACATCTATTTGCTGCTACTCATGTTGCTGCAAAAGCTGCAGATGACTAGGTCTTACTGATCAGATTGTGAGAAATGACCTCTCACTCTAAAATTTCAAAGGTTTATTAAATCTTAACAACTACAACACATAACTGAATAAGGAGAAAGAGCAGCACTTGGAGTGTGGAACTAAGTCACCATGTGCTCACCCACAAAATGGCTGCTCCACCTTTTATACTCGTGGTATTGCATCAGGTAACCCTAACCCCTCCCAAAGTCTGTCAATCAACTCTTCTCTGCCATCCATTGGTGGAGATCACTTTCTTGCAACTTCATTGGAGGTCAGGTGTTGCCATGCTGCACCTCCTAGTAACAAGCCTGCCCTTCCCCCAAATGCCCCGGCTACCAAGGCCATCCAGTGACAACAATACAAGGGGGAGGGGAAAGAGGGCTATGGGAAGAACATATCACAATAACGTAACTTTACATGAATAAAACTTCTCTTAACATACACATAATATTCATCCCTAAATTGTGGGAGGCAACCATACCATTATAACAAAACCCCCTTTTCCTTTTCTGTGTCATTTGGCTTGAGCAATTAATTTTCGATTTCCATGATCCACTCCTACTTCTATTGAGTCAAAATTTAATTTTGGATGAGTCATAATAGCTTCTGTTGGTGTTGGTGAGGACAGTGGGAACAGGAAAAAGAACTTCCAATTTTCCTTAAGCACAATGATTGGTGAATTTAGTGTCATGAATTGGTTGGAGCAGACAAAAGGCCACCACAGAGGTCTGGTATGGCTTTTTACCCCCATCTGCTATGCCCATGGGGTTGCTACCCATAGCAGGTGTATCTTGGTGGCGAGTACAGAGGCCAACTCGGTCTTGTCCTCTAGTCCCTGTTGTATTCCACTTGTCAATTGTAGCCGTATTGGATTTTAGAGGGAAAAGACAACTGAGGAATGATAGAGGTCCAGTATTGCTTCTGCCCCCACTTTACCATGCTTACAGGGCTGCTGCCCGCAGCAGGGCTATATAATAATCTTCTCAGTGGCGAATACAGGGACCAACCTGGTCTTGCCCTCTACTTTCTGTCTTACTCTACTTGTCAATTACTAAGCAAACCATTCCAGCAGCTCTCACTGTTCCCTGTGTACTTCCCTTCAACAAATGCTTGCAATCCCCATCCATTAAAATAGAACAATTACATCAATAACCAATATGATTCAAATTTTCCACCCAAAGTGTTACTTAAAACAGTCCTTGAGCTGGCTGGTGGAAGCTTGACTCTACTTTTCAGATGTTCTCGTGCGTCTCTGGTTATCTCTTGATCTTTGCTTGAGAGTCAATCTCATTTCACCTGGCCTGGATGTTACAGTCCATTCTTTGGATTCTTCCACTGGGCCTTAACTCTGTTGGTACGAGTCCATCCCTGCTCTGCACTTTGCACAGGCAATTCGGTGGTGAGCAGAACCTAAAAAGGACCTTCCCACTGTGGCATTAGAGGCTGATCTCTCTCCATGACTCTCCATTTACACGATCATTACCCAATCTCCAGGATTAACATTATGAATTCTGAAATCCATGGTAGTAGTTTGAGGAATTGCCTCTTTATGTCTTAGCCCTTCTAAGGTCTGTGCTCTAGACATAACATATTTTCTGGCATTGGCTTGCCCTTCCTCATAGGTGGCAACTCTCTGGGGCAGGGTGAAAAAGGGTAGTCCAAACATAATTTCATAGGGTGAGACTCCCAGATCTGACTGGGGCTAGGTACTAATTCTTAACAGAGATAAAGGGAGCCATTTTATCCATAACATTTGGGTTTCAATCATCAGCTTAACTCGAGTTCTTTTAAGAGTTTGATTCATCGTCTCAGCACAACCAGAACTCTGTGGATGCCATGGAGTGTGTAATTCCCATTTTACTCCCAGGGCTTGAACCACTTGCTGTAATATCTTAGATGTGAAATTAGTTCCTTGATCAAAATCAATCCTATTCACCATCCCATATCGCGGAATGATCTGTTCCAGAAGGGTTTTACTTACAATGCTGCCATTGGCTTTAACAGTGGGTACCGCCTCTACCCAATGGATTAAGGGATCTACTATCACTAACAAAAATTTCCACTGTTGTACCTGGGGAAGCTTGGTAAAGTCTTCCTGGATGTTCTGAAAGTGTCATAAGATCAGTTCTTGCCTTCCTCTGGGTTTTTTCTTCATGACTTTCTTATTCACTTGTTGACGTATCACACACCATTCAGTTACTTGTTTAGCTATTGCAAAAATTCCTATGCAGCCCCAGTCCCATAGGTGCTGATCACTCAGCACTTGTGTACCCCAGTGTGTTGTACCATGCATGCCTTCCTCCTGGCAATTGCTTTATTTAACAATTGTCTCCCATCCAATAGCCTCCACTTCCTCTTATTATCCTTCTTGGCTCCTATTCTTCTAAGGAGTTCTCTCTCTTCTGCCTCACTAGCATTTCTCCCATGCAGGTTAAGACTATCATTAATTTTTCCATCCCAGACTCAGCCACATCCTTAGCTTCCAAATCCACTAAATTGTTCCCTTGTGCCTCTTGAGTCACCCCTTTTTTGATGTCCTTTAGCATATACCACTGCCACTTCTGGTAATTGTAAGGTTTCTGATACCTCCAAAATAAGCTTTTTGTGAACGAGTCCCTTTCCATTTGAATTTAATAGCCCTCTCTCTTCCCAAATCCTTCCAAAGGCATGCACCACACCAAAAGCATATTTTGAATCTGTATACACTGTTCCCCTTTCTTGTGTTAATACTTCTACAGCTCGTTTTAGGGCATATAACTCACATGCTTGGGCTGACCAGTTGGAAGGTAACTTTCCCTTTTCTATGGCTACCAAACCTTCATCGATTACAGTGTACCCTGACACCTGGTGCCCCTGGACTGCCCTTGAAGGTCCACTGATGTACAAGTGCTTTCCCCCTTAGAGCAGTTGATCCATTAGGTCCTCTCTTAATTGGAGGAGCTTAACTACCATTTTCCCTTCCTCTGGGAGCACCCCGAGGCCCAACTGCACCTGTAAATCCCGTCTCAATAAATCACACTCGCCTTCTGGAACTAATAGAACATCCCCAATTCCTATTTTCTTTGTCCCTTCAAACCTTACTTGCTTTATAACTAATGCTTTAAACACTTCCCCTTTCGCGCCCACTACTTGCACTGTATCTTGACTCTTTTCACACCCCTTTGGAATTCTACAAACACAAGTTCTTTCAGCCCCCATATCTACCAAAAATTCAAATTCTTCCTCCTGGGGAAGGAAGTATTTTTAAAGTTATTTTTAGAGCTCCTGACGGTATTCTGTCCCCAGGAGATAGAGCCCCTTACACCCTTGTCTTTCACCTTTCCTTTTTGCTCGTTCTCAGAAACCCTCAGGTCCCTTTCCCTTTAGTGGCAATTTCTCCTGATATGGCCATTTGCCTTACAATAAATGCAAGTTGGTCCTAGGTTCTCCAGTTTCCCAATTTCCCTTTTAGGAGTCTAGTCCCATGGAACCATATCCCACCTTCGCCAGTCCTCTCGCAATCAGGGTCCTTCTTCCTTACAGGAGTTGTTCTTTATGTGCTGGTTTCTTTCCCTAATGGCAGTTACCATTACCCTGGCCTTTGCCTTGCCTTTCTCCCCATCTCCCTTGACATACGCCTCTTGTGCCTCCCTTAAGAGATCTTCTAATCCCCTTTCTCGCCAACCATCGAACTTCTCTGATTTTCTCCGTATATCTGGCCAAGCATGGGTGACAAAATTTATCTTTAGCAAGATCTGTCTGGCTACCATATCAAGGTCAACACTTGAATACTGCCTCATATTTTTCCTCAATCTTTCTAGCCACTCTGTTGGGATTTCTTCCCTCTTTTGCTGCTCATCAAATGTCTTTACGAGCATCATGGCTTCATGGAGCAGCCTCTTTAATACCCCTTATAATTAATGTGCTAGATTCCTCCATCTTTTGCCTTCCCCCAGTGCTGTTGCGGTCCCAATTAGGGCATACTGTGGGCATTTTCAGGTCCCTAGAAGATCCTTGCAAGTGCTGTCTTTCCCATATCCATATCCCAGCTGTCTGGATTTCCTCTGGTATAAATAACATGGTCATTATTGATTGCATTTCTTCCCATGAATATGTGTTAGGCCCCCAAAATTGGTCTAACTGTTCTGCTAATCCAGTGGGGTCCTCTGGTAATCCTTTTAATTCTTTCTTGAATATCCTCACATCAGAGGAACTAACTAGTACTGTTACAAATCCAATTTGCCCCTGTGCCCCAGCCAGTGGTACTTCCCTCAGAGAATATAATCCCACTGCTTGGTTCCCATCCCCTGACCTGCTTTTCTCTCACTGTGCTATTTTGCTTCTAGTATTTTGACTAGGCTCATCACGGGGCAAGGGAGGTGTGGTCAATGCCAGTGGAGGTGGAGGGGGCAAGTGTTCTAATGGGTTCGAGTGTTTATTTTCTGATACTTTAAACACACTCACCCTCGAAGGCGAAATCTCTCCTTCTCAGCAGGCAGCATGGTCACTCTCTTCCTGATTGAACGGTTTCTTAGTTCTTACATAGATGTTTAAAGCCTGACATATCCACCCTTCATCCAGCCCACACCTTGGCCAAAGTACACGATTGGGCCTAATTTCCCCCTTAGTCCACACTATCATATAGTACTGTATCATCCTGAGCTTGTCCTTATCTCTGGTGTTGGGGTCACATTTCCATGGGGCTAGTTTTCTTCCCAGTGGGCTATTTGGGGGCATACCTGTTGGTATCTCTTCACTTCCTCCTTCTCCACTTGGGGATTCCCTACTTGCTCCCAGACCTGTGACAACCAACCACAGGTTCTCCCAGCAAGGCCAGCCTTCCCAAGCAGCCAACCACAGGCCCTCCCAACAAGTCCCGCCTTCCCAATCAGTTAGAAGGAAAAAGGGAAAAAAAAAAGATAAAGAAAAAAAGGAAAGAAAAAAGACCTTACCTTCTTCCCAGAAAAGAAAAGCAAATAAACAACCTACCTGCAATCTGGGGACTCCTGTACCATTGGATCGGCTCCACTGTGGTTCAGCGCCCCGGTACCTTCTGGTGTATTAGCATGGGCAGCTGCCAAAAGCTACTCATGTGGTCTCCCAGGATCACGTGGCTTTATGTCAGTGGATCACAGAGAAGCCACAGCAGTTTAGCACCCCGGTGACTTCGCTGGGTCAGTGAGCCCCAGGAATTACTGTGCCGGGTCCCTGCTGGCTGCTACCCACGTGGGCTCCCACCTGCGATTTCCGAGACCCGCACACAACTGAGCTAGCCCCTGACCCCCAGCAGCACTGGGAGCAAACTGCATTAAGCACCCCTACAGCCTCAGATGGGTCAGTGAGTGTTGGGAGTTACTGTGCCATGTTCCTGCTGGCCGTCACCCATGTGGGCTCCCACGGCCTCCTGGTCTGGCAACTCTGTGCTCAGGTCACCCCTGCCAGGCACTACCACACTCAGTGCCTCCCAGTCTCCACAGAACCTAGTGGCAGTTTCTTGCTGCCTGTGGCCCCTTGCCGGCTCCAGTCCCTGATGCCTGGCAGTTCCCGCCACCACCTCCGCTTTTTCTACCTCTCTTTTGTTTGCGTCCCGCTCTCCATGGTTCTCCCACTTCTCTCTTACTCCACGTCCCACCTGCAGCTTCTCTGCCCCTCTTTCACTAGTGTCCCACCTTTTGCGGCTCCCCACTTTCCTCTTATTTCACATCCCGCCCTATATCAGCCCAACCGTCCAGTATCCTTACGCTCCAACAGACCAGGAATGGGTCCCGTGCACTACCGCCTGGAGCTAGGGTTAGTGCACCCCGATTACGGGCTATTAATCTGGCCAAAACAATTACAAGGATGGTACTCCTCCTTCCCCCTCTTCTTTTTGTTTATTCAGTCTTTTGTTGTCCCCAGGGTGTCGACCTGCCAATAACTGGTGACCCAAAGAGAAGTCAATCGAGCCGCCGAACTTGGCAGGGCATGCATCTCCTAGGGCTACGGAGATGAGGTTTTTATCCTGGGCGAGTCCCAATTTGTGAGAAATGACCTCTCACTTTAAAATTTTAGAGGTTTATTAAACCTTAACAACTACAACACATAACTGAATAAGGAGAAAGAGCAGCACTTGGAGTGTGGAACTAAGTCACCATGTGCTCACCCACAAAATGGCTGCTCCACCTTTTATACTCATGGTATTGCATCAGGTAACCCTAACCCCTCCCAAAGTCTGTCAATCAACTCTTCTCTGCCGTCCATTGGTGGAGATCACTTTCTTGCAACTTCATTGGAGGTCAGGTGTTGCCATGCTGCACCTCCTAGTAACAAGCCTGCCCTTCCCCCAAATGCCCCGGCTACCAAGGCCATCCAGTGACAACAATACAAGGGGGAGGGGAAAGAGGGCTATGGGAAGAACATATCACAATAACGTAACTTTACATGAATAAAACTTCTCTTAACATACACATAATATTCATCCCTAAATTGTGGGAGGTAACCATTGCATTACCCATCCCTAACAAGATCCTCAATCTTCTAAGTCCTGCAGCAATCCTTTGCTGTGGCTAATGCCTGAGGTCTCACGTGAGAGCAGAAGGACCTGCTCCAGCTGGAAATATTCTATGTTGTCCGTCTGCAAATCCAAGAACTGAGTCTGATGACTCTCTGGAAGCAGACTTGTGAGAGGAATTCATGAATGTGGCTCTATCTAATCACTCAGTGAGTCCATGGAAATGAGAGACCTTAAGGTGGGAGAACTTGACCCTGTACTGACAGGTATTTTATTATTAGGTGTCACATTTGGGGGAGATGGAGACACAACCCAACACTCCAAGGTTCATGCAGCAGAGAGAGCTTTTAATGCCTTACACAGCTTTTATATACCTTACTCAAAAGACTCCACGTTCGAACCTGATTGGCTCTGATTAGTTACCACACAGTTCACTGACCAATAGCTGCCTGGTTACATTTTCATTAGGGATTGGGTCTCTGTAGCTAAACCTCTCCTTCTTTCAGGCTTCACAGACAAGCTGTTTCACCATCATAAAATTAGGAGCTGAACTAACAAGATATACATATTTTTAAAATTGTTAATTTTTGGTACTGACTGCAGCATTAGCTGTCTCTGCTCTCATCAGGCCCTGTGTAGTGGAGTATGTTTACACAAGAGCATGTCTTTCCTGGCCATACAGCCACGGGAGCTACCAAATCCAGAGCAAGGTGGCTGAAGTCACTCATGAACACTGGCTGGGAAGTTTAGAGATGCCCTGAAACATTTGGCTCAGCATTTTATAGGCATTAGGCTGAATGAGTTGATACAAGGAGAAGGAGAAAACAGATGGGAGAAAGCATTTATGAAGCAGCTGCCCAGTAACCAATAATTTGGTAGATTTCCTTCAGTTATTTTCATTAAGCCACAATGTGTCGTTGTCTCATTTTCTGTGAGATGCATTGAATGTTCAAAAGACTCAGCTATAATTACACAAAAACTGAAAGAGCAGAGGCATGCACTATGTCAGGAATAGTTCTCTCTCTTTGTGTTGTGGAGTACAACAGCCTGATGTAGCATCATTCTTCTATAGCCATCTCTTCTCTCTGAATTCTTCTCTGCAATTAACAGGGAAATGTGAGGAACTGATGATTTACAATGAGAGTTGTTTAAATCTGAGGGCTCTGTATGGAGGATTTGATTCCAGATTCGGACACATTGGTGGCAGCTTAGTATGGTAATGCAGAATTTATCAATTAAACTTGCTTGATTGTCTGTAATCTCTATTCCAGGAGAGAATTTAATCTTTCATTCTGACAACAGCCAGATAAGTCACATCTTCCTTGCACTAATCTACCTTTTACATCTGCAGTTAGACCCTTTACATCTGCAGTTAGAAATATAAGGCTGAATTTTTCTAAGAATTCAGAATAACACTTATTTTCCTGACTGTGTTGTACAGTTTGTTAATGATGATGAATGTTTATGATATTATGTTAATGGTTCATTACCTATGGACAATAGCCCATTACTACCATCTTGCCTGCCCACCTCAAGTTCCTCACCAAAATGCGAGCTGGCTTTGCCAGGAATCTGCTGTGAGATTAATACGGAGAGGCCATGTCATGTGAAGCACGTCTCTCCTGGAGCAGGAAGGTGATCACAGCTTTGCTATGATTGCCTGGCCCAGGAGCAGGGTGGGAGATGCTGTGAAGCTCTGCTTCTCATTCCTGGTCCTCTAAATCCACCTGTAGAGAATTTGACTTCTACCAGTCTCAGGCAGTAGATGTGAACACCATTCCCAGTGTGTTGTGTATAAGCAGTTTCCTTAGTGACCGTGCACACTGAAGGGATGAGGTGCTGGATGGGGAGAAGTGCTTTGAATACACTGTTATATGGGCTAGGAATTCTACTGGATTTCAGATAGAAAGGACTTTTGTATGACAAGCCATAATACATAATCTTCTATATGCTGCCATGGTGAGCAAGCCATTGTAAAGTCTGCAGTTCCCATGAGGTAAATTAAAGCCTCAGATACCAGGTCTGCCTGTAGGAATCTTGCATTTTCACCTCGGATGAAAAGAAACCTGAATCATTACAGGCAGAACCAGTGCTGCCTGACAGAGTGGCTTGCCAGGCATCCTGAAGGTGACTGGAATGGAAACCTTGAATTTGTGTAACCTTTGCCCACTTGTTCTTTGGGCAGAATTTTCAGAGAGCTTCATTGCTTCTGTGATTTTAGATTTTGGAGTCAATGGCAGAAATACTGGACTGCTGGCAATTAGATGTTCATTAGAAAGAGCACAGTCCCATGGAACTGGGACAATTTCCACCATTTAAGTGGTACTCAAAGGAACTCCTTAAGCCACTAGCACAGTGAACTCAAGATGGATTTCAGTTTTATTTCTGAAAGCCTTAAAAATACTGATGTCAGAAAATAGTAACTTTCTAGTGAGCTGCAATTGGGGTAATATGCAGATATGGTAATGCGGGGATTTGCACAAAGTCAGTTTACCAGTGTCCACTCCATGAGGGTGTCTGAGACCCTGAGAATGTGGCAGCCCAGTCCCACCTTTGTGTTGCACCCAGAGAAACAAGGATGTCCTCAGCCCCTGAGAGAGCTTTGCTCTCCGGTGAGCAACACAGTGGTGGCTCTTACCCTTCGGGTAGTCTTTGGTCCTCAGACACTAAGTGTTTCAGCTCCTCTGTCCATGCCAACAGCCCAGCCAGCCCTGCTGGCTCACTGTGCTTTCCTCTCTCGAGCTGGAGGCTGGGCCTGCAGCATTCTGGCACTGGGTGCAGTGGGAGGTGTGCGCGTGCAAAGCCTCTGGCTCCTGCGGAACACAATTACCATTGATCAGGAAGAAACAGAGCTGTGTGCTTTGAGTTTAGCTTTTCATGCCAGTATTGTTATCTGCCAATTCCATCAACTCTGCAGAGCAGATCAGGGTGATTTAAAGATTTAAATAAAATTGACTGAAACCCAAAACTTAAATACAGATGAGTGTTATTTACCTCCCATTCTCCCTACAATTCTTATTTTGGAGCTAAAGCAGCAGCAGTCATTTTCTCCACCTTCTAGGGATACTAGTCTTCTGTGTTAAAATTTAGCCTGGTTGTGTGTCTGCATTGCCCTGAAGAAAAGCAGGATCCACCTGGACACAGCACCAAGGAGAAGCTGATGGCAGCAGAAGCTGGCACTGAGGAGAGGTGGGATTGCAGTTTGTGTGATGGCCACACCAGCCTGTGGCAGGTCAAAAAGCTGCGCAGGCTGACCCTGCAGGGGCTGGTGTGAACAGAGCTTTGCTTTCAGCCTCAACATTGTACTGTGTGTTACTTGTGCAGAATTTCTAATGGTTTCTGAGAATGGAGCTCTTCCTTCCATGGAGGTATATATACAGCAAGTTCCTCCTCTGACTACTACTCATATAGTACCTATTTTTATGGCACTTGTATGAGTTTTAACTTTCCTCAAGGAGTGCTCTTTTGTTTTCCCCACCAGAACATTAAATTGGTTGTTCTGAGCCTGGAACATGCAGCTGTTCTTATGGTGCAGGAGTGATCAGGAGGAAATCCGGCCCATTTCCCCTTTTTTTTCCCCTCATCCTTTGCAATATCCAAAGAATTAAAAGGTGGATTTTTCCAAGGGAGGGCATACAGCCAAAGAACAGGCTAAGCCTCAGTAGACTGATGTTGCCGATCCTGCTTGTTATGCTGCAGGAAAAACATAGCTGAACAGCACCACATGGGCACTGGTGGAGCTGGTGATGGAGTGCAAAAATCAGGTCTAGATACTTTTTTACTCTATTAAGTTATGCTAGTCGTAAGTTAATTAATCGTGATGTGTGCCTGAATAGATAAAAAGAGGAAAAATATTGATTGTCCTTTCTTGAAAGGTCTAGGCTTCTTTCTCATGTTTTGAACAGTACTTATGGATGCCATTCAAAGGCATTCCTTGCTGAAGGATGAGAAGTTTCCAATAGCCAGCAATAATTCAGCACCAGTTGTGTATAACAAGAGAATCATCATAAATACAGTAGTCAACAGCAAAGCATGTCTGTAGTGTCATGGTTTTGTGGAATAAAATAAGGAATGGTTCATGTATGAGACATCAGCATAGCCATGCTAGAGGCATTTTGGGGAAACTACAGTTCCAAACTGCCATTTAAGAGCAAAGTTGTTTCTGTGAAAAAAACTAAGTGTTATAAGCATTAAGAAAATCCGTGTTATGACAATTAAACTGATCAAAGGAAAAAGAAACTATTAACAGGAGCATCTCTTTAGTTTTACTGAATTTGTTTATCCATTCTGGCAAATGCCCATTTGCCACCTAGTTTATCTGGTCAGGAAGGTGCTTGGAGAAGAGATGCAGAACATTCCTGCCCCAAACAGCTCCACACTCTGTTCACAGGGCCCATGCAAAGATCCTGGTCTTGCAGACAGCAGCAGGACAAGAAGTCTGTGTAGCCTCCTTTTAAATACATTTCTCCACTGAGATTTTAGAGGAAGGAACATGAATTATAGCACAAACCCTAGAGAAGCATCCTGCAGGCAAGGAATTCTTTACTCCCACTGTGTTAGCTATTTCTGTGCTACATTGAGCAGAGATTTGAAATGTAATGTTGGCCTTTTAATAGAAAACCAACTACAAGCAAGAAAGTAACAGTCACAGTATCAAGGGCTTACATGCCACATTGGCCCTAATCTGTAAAAAAATGAATACAATAGCTTGGTGGACACAAAGATCCTGCTCCTCTTATTCCAGCTGCAGTAGCTCTTAGGGCTGAGTGCAGTATCGTCCTGCAGAGGCTATTTTTCCTGTAAACTTTGAATACAGAAAGCAGCAAATGCACCTCCAGGATATTCTGTGCTACACGCAGAATGCACCTGTACATCCTCCTTTCATCCTTCCTGTTTCTGCCTGGGGGAATGCCTGTCCTCTGCCAGCTCCTCTTGGGAGTAATGCTGGTTCAGAGCTGCCCAAGGGCTTGAAGGCTCAGTGCATCATCCTCTCCATTCATGTTTTATGGATGGAGGGGAGACCATGAGTCTGGCACCCAGGGCTGGAAGGAAGCAGGACCAATTTATTATACTGCCCAGGTTCAAACAAGCCAGGACACCAGCCAAATGTTAAGGCAAGTATGCAAGAGTGTAATGTGGGGATTTCTTAGGGTAGGTTCATAGCAGAAACTCAAATGACCACATACAGCTTTCCACATAGGGTATGTTCATAAAAAGCCAGAACATAGAAAACTAATGATGCGTATGCATAGATTACATAAATTTTCTGGGCATTTCTACTCCTTAATATCAGCTGCAATCATTAAAAATTTAACTTAATTATCTGCTTTGGCACAGGTACAAAATAATAATCCTGTCTTGCATGTCAAAACTGAGATGATGGCTGATGGCAGCTGTGTGATTCTCTCCACCCCAGCCATGAATTTCATTAACTCCATCAATGTGACAACTGCAGAGTCCTGCTATTGAAGGAACTCCATGGTAAATTTGTTAAATTCCTTGGCTTGTGCTGCTCCTCAGCTGTCTTATAATACAGAGATATTTTAATGAATCTTAGGAGCCAAATTATGTCTACCATAAAGACTACTCCAGTTTTCAGTCTTATACAATACATAGAAATTAGATATTTAGTTCTCGAAAGGGTAGGAAATGTGTAGAGTTCACATCCCCAGTGACGCATGGTTCAGTGCTCATCATGATACGGTTATTTATCAGTGACAATACTGGAAGCAGTGTTTAAATTCAGCACCTCTGCCATTTCTAAGAAGAGCATTGCTAGGAGAACTGTCAGCCGCTTGATACCAAGTTATTTGTTACATCTTTTTATAATTCATAGTATCAGTTCAGCCTTTTTTTCAAACAAGTCTGACTTGCTTCTTTAAACACTTAATAATCTTCACAGAGGACCTCACTCGATAATGCAGGCATGTATTCCTATTTGAAGGACTTATGTTTACATAGCAGTGAAGATTAGGAAGATTAAATGTCTTAATTATAGCCTGTATGTTTTTAATGAAAACTGCAAGTGTCAGAGTTGGGGGAAGCAGCAAAGCTGTTTGGTGTCACAGTCACTACCCTCCAGGAATGGGGCGCTTGCTATCTTGCCATATCATCAGTCACTCCAGCTGTCAGGCCAAAGGGGCACGGGTGAAGAAGCCCGATTGTTTCTTGAATGCTAACCCCTCCACAGATGGTGTCAAAGGGCAATGAGAGAAGTGCACTCTTGCTGTGGTTGTCCCTGACTGTCCCTGTCCAAAGCGGGAGACTGCAGAGATCAATGCTGTACATATCAGTACTATCCAGAGCTGATTCCCCATCCCCACAGCAGTGGCTGTATGGTGAAAGCCTGCTGTAGCCAGCATGCAGAGCTGGAGTTCTAGGTGAGCTCAAGAAATTTGGGATTTTGGCCAATTGTTACAGTAACCTGACTAATGAAAATTACAATTTGACACACTGCATCTGCTGCCAGAAATGACTGTGCAATATTAATAAATGCTAACAAATGCTATCTGTCATGGTTTGACGCTGGCACAATGCCAGTGCCCCCATGAAAATACACTTTCCCCAGTGGCTGCTGTGAGATGTGACCAGGAATAGAGCGAAGCAGGCTCCAGCTTAGGAATAAAGGGAAAAAAAACTTTATTAACTACAATATATAAAAAAAACCCCTCAGAATGAAAACCCTCCAAATACATTCCTCCTCCTCCCCCCTCTCAGATACTCAACTTTAAGTCCATCACCACCCCTCAAATAATCAACTCTCAGTCCATCAGGGAGAGAGGAGTCCCCCCTTGCACCATCGGCTTCTCCCGGAAACACAGCTGAAACCTCTTGTGTCCCCATGTCACTCGTGGCACCGCCCACAGAACAGCTGCCCTCATGACTTCTTC
>VYZP01009764.1:0-124435 GCA_013400635.1 Hypocryptadius cinnamomeus
AAGCCTATTGACAAGAAAGCACCAGTAAGAAGCAAGATTCATATTAAGCTATTAAACTTTCAACTTCTTAGCTGAATGATTTCTGTGGGTTTGGTTTTGGGGACTTTTTGGGGTTTTTTGCACAGAATCTTTTCACCAATAGCATTAACGCTGATGTAAGCAGGGAAACCTGTTCAGCGCAATCAAGTGATAGTTATGATTTTTTTTCTGGCTAAGAGGGTAGAAATTTAGTATAAGCTTAAGCTTTTAACATCAGTGGCAGGGAGTAGCTCTTTGCTTAGGGTTTCTGATTCTCCTAAGACTGTTCAGATTTTCTGATAATACAGTTAGGGATCTGAGCTACTTCTGTTAGCCATGGATGCTGCCTTTGCAACCTGTTGGCTTTAATAGTGTGTGGGATGATCTTTTGCAGGTTTTCACCTTATTTAAAGCAGAAGCTTTAGGTCATTTTGTAGGGTAGGCTAGAAGTTTTTTTCCTTGTAAATTTATATCGAATGTAATTGCTTTCATCTTTAAGGCCTAATAATTTCCAGTGCTAGCCAGTACCTTCTGTTCTTCTGTTCATTCTTGTTTCATTGCTGCTTGAAAGCATTTCCCTGTTGCTGTTGCTCCTTTTGAACAGAACAAAGTTATTTTTCCATTGATTGTAACATTTAACACCCTTTCTGGTATAAGCCAAGACATTACATTCTAAGTGGCTGGCCAGGCTATTATACAGATTATTGAAGTGGGAAGGAAGCTGGGAGAAGCCAGGGACTCGGTGTGCCTGGTAAAGCAGCCCTGCTGGTGGTTGTTATGAAATGGTGATGCTAAGATGCTGTGTGCTAGGGATGTGCTACAGTGAAACCCAGAGCACTGGAATGGCACATTGGGTGCTCCTGCCCTGGGTGTGCTTGTCAGGTTGAAATCCATTCCAGAAATAAGTGTCTAACTGCCACCACCAATCAAATAGACATTATTAAGAAAAGCTGGCTGGAAACTCTAAAAAGCTCGGGGTCTTAGGAGCATAGTGCATACACAAGGGGCTTCTTATGCTGGAAGAACAGGTCTAATGCTGCCTTTTTCTTGTCCCAAGGACTTTGTATTCTATGCCCCTCGGTTACGGATTAACAAACGAATCCTGGCCCTTTGCATGGGGAACCACGAGCTCTACATGCGCAGACGTAAACCAGACACCATCGAGGTGCAGCAGATGAAGGCACAGGCTCGGGAAGAGAAACACCAGAAACAGATGGAGAGGTTGGTAGGGTTCTGAGTAACCTGGGTGTGACTAATCACTGCATGAGTGGTATCAAGTGCTAGATAAATGGCTGGCAGCACCTTAATCTGCTTGAGCCAAAAATAAAGTAGGTTGCCTTCTGCTTCAGTAGGTCTAATGAGTTGGTAGTAATGGTACTCATCAGAAATGTGACTTCCCATTACTTTCTTGGACTTAAGAACTTGTCATTGAGACTAATGCCAGCAGAGCTTTATATTTTTGCACTTCTATAAAGGAGTACATCTGGAGTAAAGCTCATTATCTGAGTGCTGTAGGGCACATCTTGTGTGTGGTCTTTTCATGTGTTTACTAGGAAGTGCTCCAAGTTGGTTTGAAATTACACTGTGACTTCCTTCCATCAGAGCCCTGTTGGAGAATGAGAAGAAGAAGAGGGAGTTGGCAGAAAAGGAGAAGGAGAAGATTGAGCGTGAGAAGGAGGAGCTGATGGAGAGACTCAAGCAAATTGAGGAGCAAACCAAGAAAGCTCAGCAAGGTAATAGGAAATCTTTCAGTGTTTCCTTTGATGATGAATAGTCTGAGTGAGAAGGGTTCAAACAGTAAAGCTATGAGCATCTCTGAGTAATTTGTCTCTCCAGTGTTGTGTGCTAACTGGTGTTAGGGCCCTGGTTAGCCTCCTGAGGCCAAATGTAAGCCCTCCATATGCAGTTGCTGAAAAAAGATGCACTAAAGAAATAGGTAATAGCCAAGGTGTGTCTCTTAGTAGTGGAAGAGCCTTGCCATTGTTCCTGTGCTGGCTGAAGCTTTATCCCAGCATATCTATAGAGGAAGGAGTCAAAAGCAGGGGTCACACCAGCCATTGCTGTGGTGATTTATTATCTAATCTCTAGCTTGGCTAGAGTTAGTGTGGTGTTGCCCAAGCAAAATACTGAATGCTTCTCTGCCCTTAGGTATGTAATTTTGGGATGGGTGTTTCCCCACAAATCCATTGGGGGTGGGCCTGACTTTTACAGCTCCAGGTAAAATGTAAAGGAAAGGACAGGGAACAGTTGCTTGCATCCCTCCTTTACCTGTCTCTCTGAAGGAAAATCCTTATCCAGACAGACTTTCCTCTTCTACTTCTTTACTTGATCTGACTTGAAATGTGCTCCCCTATTTTCAGAATTGGAAGAACAGACCCGCAGAGCTCTGGAGCTGGAACAGGAGAGAAAACGAGCTCAGGAGGAAGCAGAGAAACTGGCTAAGGAACGTAGAGAAGCAGAAGAGGCCAAGGAGGCCCTATTGAGAGCATCCCATGATCAACAAAAGACCCAGGAACAGTTGGTAAGTTGGTGAATTGAAAATCAAGTAGGGAAGATAGTGAAAGGGGACTCATTTAAGCTTTTGAAGCAAACCAGGCTATGAATATAGTGAGGAAGCACTATATACATAGGTTCTTTAATTTTTATCCTCAAGTAGATGAAAATATACATAAATATGGTGTATTTGTACAGTAGATTTGTGTTGCTTTTTGCCTTTTTTTTGTATGTGATAATGATAAAGTGTTGCTTTCCCTGGTTTGGATTCAAAGAACTACGTTTTGTAGCTCTGTCTTGGGGAGAAGGAAAAAGAATCAACTCAGCAACCAAACAAAACCCCAACCCACAATGAAACGCAAAACTTTTTTGGCTTCCTTTCCTCTTTCATCATGAAGGTATTGGTGGAACTGAAGTTAACAGGAAGGCTTTCTTCTTACTGAAAAGATGTGTTTTCACTCAGGACTTTAACTAAATGCTTGATTTAGCAAGTACCTTGGGTTTTGTTTCCACTAAAAGCCTATCTTCTGCAGGCTGCTGAGATGGCAGAACTCACAGCTAGGATCACACAGCTGGAGCTGGCCAGACAGAAGAAGGAGAGCGAGGCACAGGAGTGGCAGTATAAGGTAAAGCAGAAGCTGAGCAAATGGCGTACTTTTTGTGGAATTGCTCTTTGATCTGGCTTGTAACCCAAACTACTGCACTAGATTCCATGCTAGACTCAATGCTTGCAAGATTGAGGCTATTGTAAATACACAGCTTTGGTTTTCTCCATGGAAATGGTGACTTATTTTAACTCCATGTAGCAATTTTTGACTAATTAGACCTGTAGCCCATTTTCCATTAACAGTAACCATTCTTCAAATCTGTGAAGCATTATCCAGCAGAAAATTTTGCAAATTATGGTGGCTGAGTAGCTTTGGAATACACCCCTTCAGAGGTGCAAGGTTTCCTGTAACGAGCACCAAGTGGTGCTTCTGTGAGAAGCCTCAGGCACTCAGGATTATACTGACTGACTCACTGTGGCATATCCTACTGCAGGCACAGAGGGTGCAGGAGGACCTAGAGAAGACCAAAGAGGAGTTGAAGACTGCCATGAGCACTCCTCATGTCACTGAACCCATGCACTCTGAGAACGAGCATGATGATGAGCAGGATGAGAATGCAGCAGAAGCCAGTGCTGAGCTACGGTCAGAGGCCACCATCAAGGACCGCAGTGAGGAGGAGCGCACCACTGAGGCAGAGAAGAATGAGAGGGTCCAGAAACACTTGAAGGTAAGAAGCTGGCAACGGAGTGTGTGTGTGTGGGTGCTGCTTCTACTTTTCTCAACGTTTCTTGCAGCTGGAAGGTATTGATGTTATTTAAAAAATGAGGGGAGACACAGAGAAGGGAGATGATCATGATCGTGCCAGATAGCTGCTTAACCATTGAGTAGAGAGGCAGATCTTGTCTCCTGGCACTTGAATTCCATTTTACTGGAAGCAGTGAAGTATTTTGAAGCAGTGCCAACAAGTAGCATGTGTCAGATGTAGTGTGCTTTCTGTGAGTATTGCCAACCACCTGACAGCTGTTCATAGCCCTGGCTGCAAGGAATTGAAGAACTTGGTCTGATTCCTATCCAGCAGCTGTCAACTGTCAAGTCTGGGCTGCATTGCAAAACTCTGCATTGCAAAACCCTGGAGTAGCCCACTGGGGCTCAGCACAGAGACAGCGCATCTTGTGAGGAACTCCAGTGTTCTGGTGTTCAATTCCAAGCATTTAGTTGTGCTGCCTGACTTGCACAATGGCTTTGCTCATTCTGTGTTGTACTGTGGTAGTTACACACAGAGGGCTAGAGGTACATTTTATCTTCTGCAGCAAGTTCCTTTTCTGGTGGAAAGTTAGTAATTCCTGAGATTCTGCAAGATGCTCCTCCTGTCTTCAGAGATCCCTCCACAGGGCCATTCTTTTAAAGTACAGGCATTGGAGACAATCTTTCTTAACTGTGCTACATGAAAATAAATAGGTGCCAGATTGCCTGATGTTTTATACCTTCAAATGTTAGGGATAAATACTAACAACTTCCACAAAACCATAGATCTGTTTAGGTTGGAGGGGCCTCCATGAGATCATCTAATCCTACTTCCTTGCTCGAGCAAGGTCAGCTAGAGCAGGTTGCCCAGAAGAATACACTGGGGCTTGTCTGTTTCCTGTCTCTGTAGATACCGGATCTTTAGGAGGATCAGCAGGAAATCTTGTCCAGCTTTGAGTCTCTAGCATGTACTAACCTATTGCTGTCTGTTCCTCCTCCAAAGGCTCTTTCCTCAGAGCTGGCAAACGCTCGGGATGAAACCAAGAAGACGGCCAATGACATGATCCACGCTGAGAACATGCGCCTAGGCCGAGACAAGTACAAGACCCTGCGCCAGATCCGGCAGGGGAACACCAAGCAGCGCATTGACGAGTTCGAGTCCATGTAAACTCTCCCCTGCACCTGCTGCCCTGCACTCTCTTCTCCCCTCTTTCCCATCCTCTCCCATCATCACTCATAATCGTGCTATGCTGGAACCACTACAGAAGAGTGACCATGGTCTTATTTATCAAGTTTTGGGCAAATGCTGGAGTTAAGTGACAGAAGAAGGAATAGTAATAACATCTGCCTGGGGTGGCTTGGGGAAGCAAACATGTATTGGGGCAAATCTGAAGTTGTTTGGCTTGGGGTAAAGTCTTAGTGTGTTGGGTTTGCCCATTGAGGTGGCTGTGTTGCTGTCTTCTCCCGTTGTGTGGGGAGACCAGCAGATACTTGTACTGCATTAAATAGTCAAGAGCTGACAGTCTGACACTCTGCCTTCCTACTAACCTGTGCAAGCTTGAGGGCTAAGCTTAGTAGCCAGGGTCTGAATTTCTGACTTAACCCAAAGTCTGAATCATGTAGTTAAAAAGGGGAGACTGGAGCTTAGGAAGAAGGATCGAAGGTAAAATATGGACTTTCTCTCTAAAAGACCAAAGCTTTTGTCCTACAAAAATAAGCAGACCAAACAGATTCTGTGGTGTTCCTGCTGGTGATACATTTTGTTGTTTAATGATGAAGCTTTGAATTTCCTAATCATGAGGAGGCCTTTGGAATATTTCCACTGATACAGTGTGGTTTGAAGCCTTGAATTCCCTGCTTTCCAGAGGTTTTGTCTCTGGTCAATGGCTTTGTTCACTATCATTTGTCTGACTTCAATGTAACCAGTGAGGCAGAGATAGCTAAAGTACACTGCCTTCCTTTTTGGTTTTGCCAATGAAAACCTAAAGTGGGAGGTAGAAATGTAAAAGACTAAAAATTATTGTAGCTGTATTTTCCCTTGCTGAACAGATACTTTTCTAGTTATGTGAACAAGATTTCAGGTTTTTCCATAAGAGGCCTTTTTAGCACATAGTTGTTGGTGCCTTATGACTGTGTATAGATCTACTGTAGCTCAGATACTTTTAGTTTAAACTAGATGCAATCATAAAAAGTGATCAGCAGCTGGGGACCAAAAACTGCTCTCATATCTGGGTCATGTACAAGACTGCATCTGTCTTCCTGGCTTCAAGCAGCATTTGAGGGGAGAGGATCCTGAGACACTTGTCCAATTGCTTTCTTAATCCTCACTAGCACTCTGCCACATCCCTGGCTCAAGTGCTTTTCCTTCCCCAGAAGGATGCTTGGCCTTTTGTAGCTTTGAGAACAGAAGGCTTTCTCTTAGAAATGGGATACAAATGGTTGTGAGACTGGTCCTGAGAGCTGCTTGTGCCAGTTATTGTAATAACCATCACCTCCTGTCATCCAAACTGCCCATGCTGTAGCTACCCAGAGTCCTCCCTGCCATTTCTGTGGAGGAAATAGCCATGTATGCTCAGGGTTGAATTGGATGTTGCCTTGATCCCTCATAAAAGGAACTGTTAACCTTCAGGAGAGTCATCTTAAAAATGGGTTCCACCTAAAGTGAAGTCCTCCTTTGTTTTGCCCTCCTTGGATTAGCCTGTCCCTATAGGAAGTAATTAGGTTAGCCTGGGATTTATTTTCTTGCCTAGCATAATTCAATTTTGTGACCTGCTCAGTTTTGTTGATTCTCCTTTTGTATGATGTTACTGGTAATGGTGATAGAAGGAAAACATCTGAAAACTGGAGCATTTTCAGCTCCCTGGTGTATGAAAAAGGGCAAAGGGAGACTGTGCCAAAAAAGAAATGTTCATTATAGTGTTAACAAACTGCAGTATTTCCCCAAGAATTCCTTGGGTGGCTGGAAAAAACCTCACCAGTTCTGTGTTACTTTATTTTTTGAAAGCAATGCAAGTCTGTGTGGAGATTCATACAAATACCAGCCCACCTCTGTTAGAAGCAACGTGCCAACCTATGCTCTTAAACCTCCAGGTGTGTCATGTGGGAGCCCCCTTCTCTCCCCTGGACACAGAGTGCTTTTGGGGGGCACATGACATGGCAAGCTTTTTGTTGGCCAAGAAAAATATGCCTCAGTACCATGAAAGTCACAAATGAAAGATTGGAGTTAAATTTGTCAGAATGTATTTGCATATTTCTGTACTGAAGGTGATTGGCATTGGCTCTGTGCAAGTCTTGTTACTGGGGAACAGACAACCTTTAAACTTCTGTTTTGGTGCTTTAAAGCTGGTTCTCAGCACTTCTGCTCTGTCCATGGCAACTATTGATGCATTTGAGGGGAGAAAAATCCTATCTAATATTTTAATAATTTCCTAACAAGCTGATGTATGGTGCCTGGAATATGTGTTCAAATAATAAACCAGTAATTTTCTGCTTTGATGGGTCACACAACACTGCTGAGCTCTCATGTATTATGATGTTGGCATGACTTCTGTTTATATGGGTTTTTTTAACGTTCTAATTCCACATGGTCCAATAAAGGAATAGAACGGCTTGTGCCAGTGAGTCCACCTAACTCTTTGTAGTTGTTTCAGCTCTGCCTTCTTTTTAACCAGTATTATATTCCAGTGGTATCTAATGATATTTGATTTCAATATTTCTAGCTATGCACAATTAGAAAATATTAGTCAAGGGATGGAGGGTATGTTTATGGTCCTCCCCTTGGAAATGTATACTGTATTATAAAGATGATATTTTGCAAGAAAACTAATGTAAGAAGCTTTCAGTATTATGGTGAGATTTGTAGACACATTTTTTATTTGTTAGAATACAGTGAGTTGTTCTTCCTCTTCATGTTCCAGTTTAATTGGATAACTACTCCTCTTGGGGGTGGGGGGAGGGAAGTACTTTATCACATGTTGCCTGGCTTATTTTTTCTTGTTTTATTTTTTTGTTGCTGTAAATTATGTTGAAGGTTTTTGACCAGTTGTTTTACTGGATTATAATAAAACATCAATTCCTTAAGGTTGTGGAGTAATTAATGGGTCTATGTGCTTATCTGTAGAGAGAACCTTGATTAAGACATGTTTTTCCTGTTCAGAGGAGTTGTTAAAATGCATACCTTCTTCTTCCTGAAGTGCCAATAAAGTTCAGAGAAATTCAGCAGATTGTGTCTGGCTGGTTACTTAAGGTTTGCTTTAAGTCCAGTGGTGTGTCCTGTAGCTGGGCAGATCTGCCTTGTGGTGCCCAGAGGTCAGCCTGGGAGCTCCCTCACGAATAAGGAGATCTTTCTTGCACTCTGAAAGGGAACAGCTTCAGTAACATCCCTTTCCCCCTCCCCAGCTGTCCAGCTGGACCCAGTAGTGGAATTGACACTTTGTGGAGGCTCTGAGTACAAATGTTGACTTGCAAATGGACTGGCCAGAGGGAGGGGATGGAGCTGCTATGGGTGAGCTCCTGCTGTGCTCAGCCCTGTCCTGTGTGCATCTAGGTTAGCCTGAAGAGGCTGGCTGGGCCTTGGTGCTGCTGCTTGCATGGACACCCTGCCAAGTCTGTGCTGCCATCAGCCTGTTCTGGGGATTTGGGCACAGTTTGCTTCACAGCTGCCTTGCTGTGGCTGTCTCTGCCTTTTTCCCAGTGTCTCGGGATGGGTTCCAGCAATGGAAGAGTGGCTGCTGCCACCCTTCTGCTAATGAACTGTGTGATCTTTATTTGCAGCTGCTTTCTTGGTGGTTGTGAAGAGGGGCCTCACAGAACCTCTGCCTAATCGTTGCTGCCCTGCAGAATAAGGTGGAGATTTCATTGGAACATGTTAGTGCTCAGAGATCTTGTGCTGGGGAAGAGACCTGGACTTTTCTATAAACAAAATATGAAGTGTGGAGCAATGAGGCTTCTGCAATCCCCACCAGGCATGGCTTGGATTCAGTTTCTACAGGTGAGTCTTTTTTTTTGGTTCCTTCCTGCCAGGATTCTAAAAACCTGAGCACTGGAGGAATTGCATGTCTCCTTTAATGCTACAGCAGCCTTCAGTTGAAGGTTGCACTGGTCTGGAAAGGTTGATCCTGTTCTTGCTGTTTCTAGTGCCTTTGCTTCTCAATGGACATTACCTTAGAGGCCTGAGGCTTAGTAATTCTCCATTTAGGTTTATCTATATTCAGTTTGTCTTTGAAGAAATGGAAGTGTAAAGCATTAAAGGCTGAAGACTACTTCTGTACAGGACCATGTTAAAAAAAAAATCCACACCACCCTATTCTTCTAGTTTGTTGTAAGATGTTCTGTAGTTTAGGATCAGAAACTTGCATTTAACCTCTAATTTTTGTAGACAGCTTCTGTTGGATTTGCTAGTCTGTCTGGGATGTTTCAGATCCAGTTTAGGCTATATCTACATATGTTTGGGGCCCAGGTGCTTTTGTCTGTGGGACAGGGGCAGACTAGAGCATAAAAGGCTTTCAGAAGGCTGGGGGACTAGAAACACTGTCTTTTGGCAGGTTCTGCAATGTTGCTTTATTAAGCAGTGCAATTTATTAAGAACTCTAAAGAAAAGTCAAAGTAACTCTGTAGAGTAAAATATTCATTGAGTTCAATCTGTTTGGTAGACTAATGCATTTGGCCTGAGATGCACTGACTCCAAGTAGGACAAAGCAACTGCAGAAAATAAGAGTGATTGCTTCCTCCTTCTCCTCTTTGCTCTTTCTAAAGCTGGGAATTGTGAGGGCATGGTCTCCAAATTCTGATTTGTTTTGATGCAGACAAGCCCTGTAGGGATTTCTCTAGGTAGATTAACAGCTTATTAATTTCTTGCTCAGGATAATATCTTTGGAGGGAAGCACAAGCATTTTCCAGCATCCTAAGCTTGGTAATGTACAGGGTAAAGTATGATAATTGTAGGCACTCATATGGCAGCTGCTTGAGCACCTACAAAGACAGACTGCAATGAGAAAGCAGAGAGCACCCAAGGCATGGCTTGTTTGCCCTGTACCATCAGTATGACTGCTCTGTTCCCTGCCAGCTTTGCCACTGTGCATAACTCAATCTTGGCTGTAAAATTTAAATGTCTTATACCAGGGCATATAATCTCAGAGCATGTGACAACTGGCAGAGAACAGAATTCCTCTGTCACTGATGTCAACCCATAACTGTTGCATACCCACATGCAAATTGAGGCCACATGTGATGTTAATGTCTCCCTTGCAGAAAAATTACTTCTGTAAGAAAAATGTCCCATCCCTGGAAATGTTCAAGGCCAGGTTGGATGAAGCCCTGAGCAGTCTGGTCTGGTAGGTGGCATCCTTGCCCATGGTCAGGGGATTGGAACTAGATGATCTTTATCCCTTCCAACCCAAAGCATTCTGTAAAACAAGGTCTGGGCCTCAATGTATGAAATGTTAGGGTGAGGCTGGTTTTTGTCTTGCAGGTTTGCAGTTCCAATTGCAGTTTGTAGGCAAGGGAGCAGGTCCCTGTGTCTGAACAATGCCTAAATGAGTATCTAGCTCCAGGTGATGAGTCTCTAAACATTAAGAGCAATTCCAAGATGGAGATTTTTCAGGACAGGTGTCAGGATGAGGGGTATAGTGAAAAGTGGAAGAAAGAATGAGGAGGTATTAGAGAAAAAGTAGTGCTGAAACTGAAAAAAGTAATACTGGATGCTTGTAAAAGGGACTGTATCTTCAGCTTATGGTCAGAATGTACCTGCTCAGAGCAGGTGTTAATACACATATTTCTGGTGAGCAGAGCTACTTTTAAAATTACAAGCCCCCATGATTGCTATAGCCTGTGGCTGTGCATCATCCTTTAACTAAATGCAGGCTGGGATTGGTCTGGAGTCAACAAGTTTGACTGAAGGGGGTGTGAAATAAGCTGCTCTTGAGCTGGGAGGTTATGGTGAAGGCTGTCTGCACCCCACAGGCAGCAGTATTGCACTCCCATCCATCTTTGAAGCATCCTTGACTGGATGCTTGAAGGAGAAGCACGTGCAAGTGAAGGTCTTGGCTGGGGCACTGTAACTTCTTAGTGGCCTTCACCCAGCCAGGCAGCAGCTGCATTGTCAGACGTGGCTGCTGTCCAGAAGCCCTGTTGTGAATTCATTGTGCTTTGTGTTGCAGTGCCAGCCCACCTCTGATTGCATCTCTGCCCTCCTGCTTCCAGTGGTGAGAATATGGTTCTTGCTCCTTTTGTTTGTGTCATTCTCAGGAGGTTGCTGAACATATAGGGAAGGTTAGAATGGGGCAAACAGCCTTGTTTGAGAGATGTAGAAATTGAGGCTCATTTACAGTCTTCTCCCCAAGCCCCAGCCTCTGAGGCAGTATCTGTGACTTGATCTCACTTGGTTGTGCACTTTGTCCCAGATCTGTGCTCAGTGCATCTCTTGTGAGGCAGCAGAAGCACACTGTCTGGGCTTGTGGGCTTGCAAAAAGTCAAACCAGTACAAGTTGTTCTGTTTGCTTTTATTAGCAACTTGCTCTGGAACAGGAAAGGTAGTTAATGGGTTTTTAAAGTGACAATGGGAAAGGTGAATTTTAGTTCTTCTAGTTTAGCTTTAGTTCTGTGTCAGCAAGCAGCCATATCTGCTTCCCTACAGGAGTATTTGTGAGGCAGTGGGCTAGGTAGGAGGGGAGGGGTAAGCTGTTATTACTTTTCCAATTAATGAAGGCTGCCTTCTGGAAAGGTTCATTATTCCTGGGTCTGTGTGCCTGCTGCTCTGACTACAGTCCCTGAGACTTCTCCCATGGGACCAGCACGAGCTTGCCTCTCTCTACACCTGAACAGCATGGGCAGTGACTGAACCAGGGCAGCTCTGCCTGCTGGCAAGAAACTCTAACACTGGTCAGAGGAGCTGGGTTTGGTATCTCAAAAATCCAAGTATGCCTCTTGCTGTGGAGGGCTGCAAAGTTGTTGTGTAGCTTCTGGCTGGGTTAGGCTAGTGCTGATTTCAGTGTTAATTCCTTGTGCAGAAGTTGGGGCTGAGGTGCAGTTGAGGCAGCTCACAGGTGTTTTGGATATTTGCATGAGAGTGCCTAGATTGGGGGGAGGGAGGACCACATTGTTTGGTGTGTGCTACAGAGGATATTGGACAATGTATTTCAAGCTAGAAAACCACTTCCTTACCAGCATGTGCCAACACATGACTGGATGTGTGGGCACAGCCACTGCACTGACAGAGTGTGGCCTGCTGGCAAGAAACCAGGGAGGTGGGGACAACGTGCCTGTGTGCACTGCTGGGAGGTTGGTTCCTGCCAAACCATACTTGAAACAGAGCTAAGGGCTCTCTTCAGCGGTGTCTGGCCTTATTATAAAATGTGTGCTGACCTGTGAAGCAAAATTTTGAGTTTTTTTTTTCTTTTCTTTCCAAAAGCAATGATATTTTTTCTTCATTGGTTTAGTTGGTTGTTTGGTTTGGGTTTTTTTATTGGCTGCTTTGTTTTTTTGTGGGAGGGGTGGTTATTTGCAAAGCTTTCTATTTTGGTGCCCTTGGCTAAATGAACAACGATTTACTCTAGAAAGGAGATTGTGCTGCCCTTTCTCAGTATTTCAAAGACCTTAAAACAGACTATCCAAAAATCTGTAAGGGCCTGATTCTCTCCTGCCCCAGCAGAATTGTTTTGCTTTCATCAGGGAGCAGTTGTCCCCTTTGCTGCACCTCAAAGTCCCCCTGACTTCCCTGCACTGGCCTCTCTTCCATCAGGTGACATTGACCTGTCACTTGCTGTGCTCTGAGTTCCTGGCAGGGAGAGGAGTCAGTGCCAGACAAACACACAAATGTCCTTGCTGTGGAAACTGCTGTGCATGTATCTAATGTATCTCTCTCAGCTCAAGGTTTGCTGGAGAGATAAGAAGCTTTGTGGTTTGTATGTGCTGTGGCCCCTCTCCTTGTGGCTCTCATGGCCAGCCTTGCTTTCTTTCCATGGAAATGGCTGAGAGACAGAACTGGGCTGTCTGCTGCATCTCTGTAGTGCCTGAAAAGCAATGGCAGAACTGGCCAGAGTCTTTCAGCTGCAGAAGCTGCACAGAATAGTTTTAAGTTTGAGGCTGAGATGGAGCTCAAGAATTTGGCTTTGAAGTTTGAAGCATTTGGGGCAGCTTGTAGGAGAGAGAAAACCACCTGGAAAAGTTGACCTGAGAATTATTATTATTATTCTTTTAATCCTTTATGCATTGCCCATGAATTTGTCTCCACTGGAGCTGTCTGAGAGGTATGTTTGAATGCTTGAACACTTGCCTTTGAACTGAAGAATACATATCCCTCCTGGCTTATGGAAAATACTTGCATTCCTTAATGTCTTCGATGGTTTTTTTTCAGAAAGCCTAAGCACCTCTTTACAACCCTTCCGACCTGAAAGCTTTGGGTGGAAAACTTTCATTTTGGGGCAAAAAGCCAAAACATTCTGGTCATCTTCAGAACTATGAATCCAATGTTGTGCGTGTGTGTGTGTGTGTGTGTGTGTGTTGAGGCAGACATTTTCTATCTTATGCTGTGGTTTTTCCCCTGTACAAATTGCTTAGAGAGTCCAGTATCAACATTTTTTTTTGCTTATACTGGCTACCAATATATTATTGCATTAAAAAAACTTCCTTAAAGCAGACATCCTACCAAATGGTGAGCTGTAAATTTGGTGGAAGGAACCATTCATGCTCTTGAGGTGAGAGCTGTTCCCTAACTCCACAGAAACCAGGAACTGAAAACTGTCTTTGCTGTTGTATTTTTGGCCCTCAAATTCATACTGATTTACCCTGTAGAGGAGGGTAGACTAAACCAGTGACCGTGTTTCTGGGAATAAGTTAAGAGTTTTCTTCTGCAAGGCTTCAAAGCTTAGCGTGGATTATCAGTTAGCATGAAATGAATGACAGTTATCTGCACCTTTATGGTACTTTTCAGCAGAGAGTTTGGCAAATGAGCACCTAAGTGTTGCTGCTTCTTACCACCATCATGTGAAGTGAGTGAATATTCACATTTTAGAGATGGGAGCCTGGTGTATTGGGTAAGGCAATGATGTGTCTGGATGCCATCTTGTCAAGAGCAGAATTCATGTGTCTTGCTTTCACTCCATTGCTGTGTGCCCCTCTTCTCAAGGCAGCAGTCATTGGCACTCCTGCCTCTCTGCTCTTCCAGCCCTCAACTTGCAACTCCTTGTACAACTAGACATCACAATTAACATTTCTCCTGAAATTTGATTTAGTTCTGGCTCCTAAAAGGGGAGTCTGTAAAGAGAACAAAGTGAGCATTGCTCGGAAACTGGCATGTGGAGGTGATGTTTCGCATGTTCCTGTGCTTCCACCAATTCCCGTGCCCTGCTGGGCTGGACTGCAGCAAGATCCAAGCACAATCCCTTTGTCCATCTTTCCTTCTGCTTCCCCTCCCTCCTCCATCCCTCCACCCCCAGGGAGGCTGTCCTACTATGTTGTTTTTTTTTCCTTCCCCCCATCCTCCCCAGCTGTATGTATAAGTCCCTAATCGAGCTGTCCTTGCATCAGAGGCCAGCTCAGGGGACAGGGAGCAGGGATGGCTCACGGCATCCTGGGGCTCGTGCGGCCCTTGCGGAGCCGACTGAGCGCCAGCAGAACTCGCCTGGTTCTCCTCTGTGGTGTGACTGAGCAGCACCACAGCCCAGCCAGGTGGTGGGCAGAGAGAGGCTTCAGCTCCACGCACCAGGATGGCCCTGGGGAATCCAGGTGGGTCAAATGCTACCTTGCTCATCCAAAGGGATGGGCAGGCACCTCTGCCTTGCCCCGTGGCAGGAAGAGGAGAGAGGCCAGCGAAGCCACGGCCTCTGGGAGGTGGGGGACAAGACCACCACCTTGGGTAAGCAGATGCTGGTGGGGAGGAAGGTGGTGCCAGGACCCAGCCTGAGAGGTGCTGCTTCCCATCCCTGGAGTGTGGGGACCTCTCAGAGGTGCTAGTCCTGCCTCCAGAGCTGGGGGGGCCACAGCTGGTGACTGGGAACTGGCTCATGGAGGTGACAAAGAGGCACAAGAGTCCTTTGGCCCATTTCCCCAGCAGGAACTACTGCAGGCTCCCTGCCAGCCCTTCCTCTCTCTGCTTTAAGGATAGTTCAGGAAGAGAAGGTAAAATAAATGTAATTTGTGGATTTGCTAGACTAGTATAATCTGTAATCTGCTGTAGACTGTAATCTGCTAGGCATTGAGAGAGGGATCCAACCATCGCAGAAAATACAATAAACTGCTTTGCTATCTGACCTTAGAGGAAAGTCATAGTGATAACCCTGCTTGGTGGGATTTATGAAGACTCATTATCAATGGGATTTCTTTCTGATTGGTTTGTTGCTTATGGAATTATCTCTAGCAGTACTTGCAGGCATCTTGCTGGTTTGTATGGCCTTGGAAAGTATCTTTTAGGGAAAACATTGACAGGGGGAAGAACTGCTTTCTTGAAACCTCCTTCACCACTTTCCTGTGTCACAAAAGGTTTGAGATTTCATTTTTTAAAACGAAATAATCAGTTGGCATACACTGAATTTGCAATGTTGGGTTTATCACATCCTGGTAAGATCTTTCCAAACCTCTGACCATTACCCAGCTGAAAAATCAATTCAGTTGCAGCACTAAGTGGCATTCTATCACTTTACCATTTCTATTGTGTAACAAATTATTTCGCCCATAAAGATAAACCAAACATTGCCTAGAAACATGCCTATTTGCCATAAAAATTGAATAAATTACTCTGATCCATCAAAAATGAGGAGGATTGTTTTGGGTTTTTTTGGCATTTGAGGGCTAGTCTTTAAATTGCGTATTTAGAAATATCTGTAGGTGTCTTTATGAAGGAAACTGGTGTATGTTGTCAACCTGATGAAAGAGAAGCTTCTGCCACTGGAGAATGCCCTGAGTTCTGGGATGATGGGCACTTGGGTAGAGCCACACTGAAAGTTACTGGACAAAAGGCCCAACCACTTCCATGGTGCTGCCTCCTTTCAGCACAGGACCTGGGACCTTTGGCTAACTGGGACCTCCTATAGCTAAGTGAGCATTTGGTATGTACACTAAGAAAAAACCCAGTGTTTGCTCATGTGCTTCGTCTAGCAAATGTCACAGTCTCAGGATGTACTTGTCTTGGTGAGAAATCCTGAGCACTGCTGTCAGGGTAGGATCCTTCTCCAGATTGGTGTGAGAGCCTGATCAGGAGGAGATGAACTGGATGCTGTTCCCTCTCATTTGTACATGCCCTTTCTGCAAGTTATCATTAAGAGAAGCTGATAGCCATGTTCCTAACTCTTGGCCAGATTAAATCTTGCAGGCTAAGAAATAAGTAGCAAGTAGCAAAATAAGTAGCATTTTTTCTTGAGCGTGGATCACATCAGCTCAGAGGAAGTTACTCAGCCCAGGAGCTCTGTAAAAGCTGGGGCTGGGCATGTCTGACCACAAGAAGGCTCCCTGTCATGGAGTTAAGGAAAGGCGTGGGCACTTCATGGAAGAAAAAGCAGCAGAAAAGGAACACTCATCAAGTAATCCCCTTGGGAAGGGAAGAGGAAGCAAAACATGAACGACAACAGCCTTTCTTGCTGGATTAGTATCTGATCCTCAGCACTTTGCTTGTAATTGCATCCTCTACCCAGGATTAACAGCCTAGGCCTGGGACTTGCAAATGCTCTGCCTGCCTACACATGCTCCCTCTGCCAGCCAGCTCAAGCAGGGGCAGCACGTGAAGAGCACCTGCACTTGTTAGTGCACAGATAGACATTTATTCTGTGAGCTGTTTGATAAAGTGGGAAATATTTTGGGGCAATTCAGATTTGCCTGCCACTGAGAACGGATAATTTGAATTTTTTCTTATGTGCACGGCATAATCCTTTGAGAAAGTGTTTGTGTGCACATTTCCCTCTAAGCGCCATGTCTCTAGCACTCAGTGAAAAGACCTCAGTTGTGGACATGCAGAAAAGGGTGGACTTCTCTGATTTTTTGCAAATTTATCTTACAGCTCTGAGGATCAGGTGACAGTGCATTTTATAAATCGAGATGGAGAGCGACTAACGACCACAGCCAAAGAAGGAGAGAGTTTGCTGGAAGTGGTAGTCAATCACAACTTGGCCATTGACGGATTTGGTAGGTGCTGCAGCAGGATACGTGCATGTGCTGTTAGGGCCAGTGGGTACTCAGGAATAGTGCAACAGTACATATGCTACTGTGTTCTGCCAAGACCATAAACAAGCTTCCCTTCCCCACCAGCTGCTTGCTGAGTGGCTCACCATGCTGAGATGGCAACGTAACCTCACACTGTCACACTGCCATTCCAGCAGCCTCTGTCAGTGCTTTTGGCTGCATGGAGCTGATGTAAAAATTTGGAAACTGATGGTGATTCTCCCAGAGAAGAGGCAGGCTGGAAACTGCATCCATCTGTTGTGTTTCCTAGCATCTCTTTTGACATGCTCCAGATCTGTTAAAGGGCTTTTTCTCACACTGTTGCTAAAGATGGTCTCTCTCACCCCCTCATTTTTCCTGATTTGCTGTCCTTCCCTTGCTTCTCCACCAGGTGCCTGTGAAGGGACATTAGCCTGCTCTACCTGTCACCTCATCTTTGACAAGGACACCTTCCAAAAGCTTGATGCCATCTCAGATGAAGAGCTAGACATGCTGGACTTGGCATACGGACTCACTGACACGTAAGCCTCCCTGCTGATCACAGCAGATCCTCAAGCCTCTGAGGCAGATTCTCACCACGTGGCACCTCTTTCCAAGGGGATGGGGCTTGTTCTGTATCATAGCTGTGCCTTAAGAGCTGCTTCCCCTTGAGGCACAGCAGATCTTTAACAGGAGCTTTAGTGAAAACCCATCCTGAACCAGACATCCTGGTGTGGGTGGGGGACTTCTCCCTTAACTTGGGGAACAGAGGAGCCTCACTTCATGTCTTCTTCTCAGATCGCGCCTTGGCTGCCAGGTGTGCGTTAAGAAGTCCATGGATGGTGTGACAGTGAGGGTCCCCATGGATGTGTCGGACATGAGGAAGCAGCTGGAGGTTGGAAAGCAAAGCAAACAGTAACTGGAAACGACTGCTGCACAGCTTATACCCTCATTTAGGTGTGGCAGGGTACTTAGCTCTTGGTTGACACTACTGCTTTTTGTGGCTGGCTCGCAGTAGGCCATAAAGGTCTGATTCAGTATAAAAGGCGTGTTTGGCAAATCTCTTATTTGAACAAGGCAGCATGCTTAATAGGGTCTTTGGTACGTATTTTAAGTGCTTAAATGCTCTGCTGAACGCAACTGGATTAAAGTGTATGGCTTTATATTTCCCTGGGTGGGTGTCAGTAAATATCTCTGCTGTATGTGACTTGCTTTCTCCTTTGAAATTTAAGAATTCTGCTATTCTGAGTAACTGCTGAGAATTTTGCAAGGCTTGGCTCTTTAAAAGTGGAGCAGACTTTTCCAATTTGGGAAGCTTAAGAAGAGATTGCTGTTTGCAAGTCAGTGTACTGATGGGTTTGGTGATGTAGGTGGCTTGAGTTTGGTCAGCAAGAGCATACTCAGGATATTTGTGTGCTGACAGCTCCTGTAAGCAGGAACCACTTCTATCAACTTGAGATGTTTTGGGTCCCTAAATTGCTCTGTGCTGTGAGCACCCACTTTCTCAAAAATATTAAATTTTCTCATTGCTGTACTACCCCACATGTCAAATAAAATTCTAACAATGAGCCTTTTAGACCTACAAGATGCACTGTTGTGGCACCATGAGCCTGGCTGGAATAGAAGGAGATGGATGGAAATTTGGTTGGCTGCATTAGGTGCAGCACTGCCACCTGATCAAAGGAGGTGATTGTCCTGTTGTAGTCAGCGCTGGTGGGGCCTCACCTGGAATACTGCAGGTAGTTTGGGGCACCAAATATAAAAAAAGACATTATTCTGTTAGAGAGGGTCCACAGCAGGACCATGAGGGTGGTGAAAGGTCTGGAGGGGAAGCCTTATGAAGAGTGGCTGCGGTCACTTGGTTTGTTCAGCCTGGAGCAGACCGAGGTCAGACCTCGTTGTGGTCTTCAACATCTTCACAGGGGGAAGCAGAGGGGCAGGTACCAATCTCTTCATTCTTATGACCACTGACAAGACTCGAGAAAATGGCACGAAGCTGAGTCAGGGGAGGTTTAGGCTGGATCTCAGGAGAAGGTTCTTTGTCCAGAGGGTGGCTGGGCACTGGAACAGACTCCCCAGGGCAGCAGCACCCAGCCTGAGTTAAGAATCGTGTGGACAATACTCCTTAGCACATTATGGGATTCTTGGCACGTCCTGCACAGGGCCTGGAGTTGAACTCGATGATCCTGAAGGGTTCCTTCCAACTCAGGATATTCTGGGATTTTACGGTTCTGTGATTTACGGAATGTCAGCGTGACCTCGGGGCCTAGGCCGCGGGGGCGGCTGTGGCGGCGCTCTGCCGCCAGGGGGCGCGCGCGCGGCGGCTGCGAGGAGGAGGAGGAGGAGGAAGAGGAGGAGAAGGGTGAGGAGGCCGCGGTGGCCGCGGCTCTGCTGCGCTGTGCCCGTCCCTCCTCCTTCCTCTCGCCCTGACCGGTGCCTGGTCCTGTCTCGGGGAGCCACAATTGCCGTTTGTGTCTAATGGTCTCTGTGCATCTCCATGCGGACATGACCCCTGCCGCGCACGGCGTGGCCTGCTGTCCCTGTGGGCTCAGGTGATGAGTGACACTCTGAATCCTCTCAATGGGCTTTGTCTTCCTCTCTGGTCCTTCATGCAAAAATGGGTACAAATGTTTATCCATGTCAGAATTTATCCTTAGCAGAAGGGTACCTGCAGGAAGGATTTCTGGCATGGGCCAGAACCATGTGCTGTAAGAGGTGATGGCAGCAGGGTGGGTTTTTGCAGGGTCCCTGCCCTGTTTGGGGACCGTGGATGTGGTGATGTACTGAGACTTCAGGCTTGTGACTGGCATGTGACAGGATAGCCCTTTGCTTTGTCATACATAGAAAAGTCATCCAGGCTGTGTGCCTGTTTCTCCCAAATCTCTTCTCCAACTTGTCCCAGATTTACTGTAAAAGAAGCAAAGAGAATAAATATGGATTAAATGAAAGCAGTTAAGCCATCGCCTTCAGTAGCACTTCAAGTTTCTCCCCGTCCTGATGCCTCCACTTGCAAAGCCAAGGTGATCTGGAGCCTTGCAGTCCCACTCCTCGGTCCCTGCCTTGTTTTGAGCTTGAAGCTGGAGCCCAGGTTGCTGCTGGAAAAGGTCAGCTCTCTGCACACTTCCTGGCAGGATGGCAAGGGAGGGAGCAGCTTCTGGCTTGGAAGGGTTGAATGACTGCTGTGTTCCTTTTCAGAGTGTGGGTGACCTCTGAAGAAAGAGTTTCTAGGACAAGCTGTTAGCATGGAAATGCAGGGAGTCAGAGTAGCCCGTGCTGCTCTGGTGGAGTTGTCTGTCCCTCGAAGGTGCCATGTGATAACGGAGAGGCCTCTGCACAAAGGAGCTGCTACAAAGGGTGAGGGAGAGTATGTCTTGGAAGACTGGCTTTCCTGGCAGTTGAAACATCAGAAATAGAATTGGAAAGTTTAAAGTAAACTACAGCTGCCTCAGCAACATCTGTCATATTTCTGTCAGCCTGCAGGATAAGGAAAGAAATCATATATCCTGAACAGAAATAAGATGAGGCTGAACTGCATGAGTCATTTCTCTTCAAGGCAGATGAGCTGGATTTGTTTGGCCTTGGTCTAAATTGGGAGCAGGCCCTGAAGGCTCCTCGCTTCCTGGATGGTGACCATGGAACATGACTTCCCAAGAGCCTGCACCTGGTGGGGCAGTGGGTAGGGCTTTCAGTTTGTGACAGGCCAGTGTGGTCTAAATGATCTGAAAAAGGGCAGAGAAAGAAGGGAAACCTGTTTGCATCTCAGGGCTATACATTAAGGGAAAGTGTGGCCTTTCTGGGGCAGAAAGCCAACCAAGTGTCTGTGTATTTGTTATTTCTTGTTACGAGCAAGCTGGGTGCTGTGGAGCATTTTCCAGATTGGTCTCTGAGTTGCATTATTGTCTGGCTCATGGAAAAGGAGGGCTGCAAATTTCCAAGCCCAGAACTCTTTGGGCTTTTGTGTTTGTGTTACATTTTGCAGGATTTTGTGTTGTTTAAAATAAAGAAAAATGCTATAATACAGAGCTAGGTTAGAGCAGCTACCCAGGGAACTGTGCCCACATTAAGCAGCCTAAGATGAGGCAAGGAAAACTGTGTGTTTTTCCCAGCCTTACCCAGTGTTTCTCTAAACTAATCTAAGTTCCTTGTGATCTTTTTAAGTGATGCAAATTATGAGCTCTTACTCTGCATTTGGTTCAGGTCTCCTTTGTTTGACCTGAGCTCAGCCACTGAGTTTACATCTGTTAGTATGTTTAGGATACAGAATCATCTCTCTTCTAAGAATAGGCAGACTTTCTTATACTATTTAGTCCTGTTTCACCTTCTTGAAAAGACAGGAGTGATGCCTAGACTGCTGTGCTGGCAGAAGGTTTCTTGCCAGCGTGGCCAGCCTGGCAGGGCTGGGCTGGGAGGTGAGTGTGTTTCACAGCAGTTCAGTGGAAATGCCACCACCTTGACAAGGGGAGAGGGGAGCAAGAGCAAGGGAACAAAAGGTGACAACACCACAATGACAACTTGTGTGTCTTTTATTAAAACAGTTACAACTGTAGCTCTGGAAAAAAAGACTGTGGATGCCTTATTGCTGTTCACGTGTGAGAAAAATTATGTTGGTGGCGGAGTTGTGTTATGATTATATACACCTTTCATTATACAAGGGCCACAAAGGTGATCTGGGACAGAGAGTGCACATCTGAGAGGTAAACACCCTTCATCTAACAAAACAAACTGTATACACCTTGGAAAGTGGGCTCTGGGCTTCCCCCTGGTTCCCTTGCCCTAGCATTTGATGATGTGAATTTGGAGTGCTGGGCCAGGTTCCTGTCACTGACCCTCACAGGCACCTGGCAGATGAGTGGAGGGATCTGACACTAGATAATTTTACAGAGGTAGCTTTCCCCTCTATGCAAGGAGTGAACCATGGCAGCTGTCATGCAGCTCCAGCTCTGGCTTTTTGCAGACACAGCAGCTTGCAGGGATACTTTTTCCACAAGCACAACCTTTCAGTCATTAGGATTCATGTATTTCTCTTTTCCTTCACCCATTTACTGTTCACTGAGTAAAAGGATTGTCTCTCTGACAGATACCACCATAGAAAACTATCATGTAACTTTCAAATGAACCATCCCAAACCTTTCAGCCTTTGAGACCTTTCCCACTGTTTCCTTAAAACAACCTGTCAAACTAATATGGTGCTCTCAGCATCTTTTTAGAGCTCAGCTGGCAGTGTCACAACCCTCTAACAAGTCCCATTACGTCTGTGGCACTTCTGAGCATGGCTTTGAGGGATGCTTCAGGACTCCACTGGCTGTATCTTTGGTGGTCCTTACCGGCAGCCTGCTTAGCACATCCCTGCCTGGAATTCCCCAGAATTAATTCTGCTGGGGTGCACAGGGCCACATACTCTGCTGAGGGGGAACTCGGTGTTTCTCTGAGCCAGCGTCAGTGATGAAGCCTAGACGGTTTCAGTTTATGGACTGACAACTTTCTGGCAAGATGTGACTTTGCTTCAGCATCTACTCAACAACATTCCTGACAACTTCCACAACTCCCTGACCTCGTGCTAAAACCAAGCCCTGCTCAAGTCTCTCTCAGTGTGACTAGTCAGTTGCCTCATCCACACTGCCTCTAGAAAGGGGCATCAGCATTGACAGATGATTGTCAACTTTCACTAGGACTGAAACTCCTAGCTACTGAGCTACTCCCAGAGGACACAGAAGAACATTCGCAGCCCTGTCAAAGTGACAGTACTAAAATCCTTTATGGCAACTGTGTCTCTGTCAAATGCTATCTTTGGGGAAGGTATGAGAAGAAAGAATCACTGTGTAATTAATTGCAGAAAAAAGCAGTCTTGGGCTTAAAAATGTTACACATGCTGTCTGTCAGTGAATGCTGGACTTTGGGCTCCAGCTGCTGATTTTGGAACCCAGCCTCCCAGACTGTGAGCTAGACCAGAGCAGACAACAGATGAGCAGAGTGAAGCAGCAGTGATTTCTGGAATGAAGGTGAAGAATTTTCCTTTGGATGAATGGTTGTGATGAACTGTGAATAATGGTGGGTTTTGTGCAAGTGTAAAGATTTTTAACTAATAATTAAGAAGCATTAGCTATCCCTGTTGTCCAGTCATCCACCCACATCAGCAGCTGACTGGAGAAAATAAAGCAATGTTTCTCTTTTCCTGCTATTAAAAAAAATGGAGTCAGGCCCTGTACAGGTCAGCTAATTCAAGAACAGGGAGAGTCTGGTGGTGTTCACTCCATTCCACACCCAGCCAATGAAGTCTCTTTCATCAGAAAAGGGCATAAAGAAAACACAAGAACAGCGCCCCCACCTCCCACCAAAATGAGTATTACATACACATTAGTGTCACTTTACACTTGTTGCCCCAGGCAGCCTGCTAAATTCTTCACACCCTGATCATATATTACAGAATATTTTCTGTTGCACATACACAAAAAAATATTTAGTTCCTCCACAACCATCGCCTTAGACAAAAGTCTCTTCTGCAAACACCGCTGTGTCACGCTCCTCTGCGGCCACCTCTGCCAGAGGCTGGCTCCTGAGCCACTCCGCCCTGCTCCGGAGGAGTTCCTTCTCCACTGCTTCCACCTCTGCTGTGGGACAGGGCTCGGTTTGATCGTGCTTGAAATAGTCCCTGATGGTGCTGCGGATGGAGTCGGGGAGGATGATGTGGATGGTGTGGCTGAATGTGTCCAAGCCCTTGCTCTGGGTTGGCGCCTGCGCCATTTCCACTGGTTGTCTCTCCAGCTCCTCGGGAGCAGAGGCACTTTGGGGGCTCTCTCTGTGCTTGGCCTGCAGGGATGGGACCTTTGGTTCATGGTGGTAACGCCTGGAGGACTGCAGGACAAGGGGGGTGTTCTGCCCATAGAAAACTGTCTGGGGGATGTGGACTCTCACAGTCTGCAAGCTCTTGGACAGGCTCTGCTCACTTCTGCTGCTGGGTGAGTCTCTGTTGCAGGTGTTTGTCACAGATCTCTCCTCTTCTCCCACTTGAGACCCCCAAGAGCCTTCTTTATTTGGGGCCACATAAAAAGTTATCTTGGTGCGCTTCAGGCTTTCCTGGCTCAGAGGGCAGTCATCAATGCCTTTGATTTCTATGTTCTTCACTGTCTTCTCCCTGTGCTGCTGGTGGCTGACCTGTGGGGATGTCTCACTGGATGAGCTGGCAGCTGGGTACTCAGGGCTTTCTTCAAACTCTTTGGTATATTCCTGGCTCCTGAGCCCTGGGCCAGGGCACCCTGAACAGCTCAGCTGTCTCTCCTCCTCTTCCCAGTCAATGTCAGTGAATGGGCTTCCCATGGCAGCTCTGCTGACACATGGAAAACTTTTCTGCTCTCCAAAGCAATGACTGGTCTCTCCAGCCTTGGGTTCACCCTCATGAAAACTGTCCAGATTGCACAGATGTAAAGGAGATGTGAAGGATTTGTGCCACTCTTTTTGGGTCCTCTTGGCAGCTGTGGGAGACACAGCACGAAGCCTGGCAGAAGTGCCAAACATGAATGGCAGGGATGAGACATCTGTGGGACTAATGGCTGATGACTCTGAGCAGTAGGAGAAAGCACTGTCTAAGGAGCTAAGTGAGGAGGCAGACGGGGAGGTGGTGGTAGAGGACAGGCTGGAGAAGCTGGACCTGTTGGACAGGCTGGATTTCTGAAGGCTGAGCTGTTTCACCCTGGAGGTGGTCTGAGGTGATTGCCACAAGTTCTGCCTGGCCTTATTAACCCCAGGGCTTAGGCCTTCATCAATGAGCTTCTGGCTCTCCATCTGCAGCTGCCTGAGCCTGTGGATGTAGTCTGTGTGGCTGCTCATGATGGTGGCATCGCAGCTGGACTGGCGGGCCACTGGCTCGTGGCTCTGTGCGGGCAGCTGGGAGCTGAGGCAGACGCTGGGCTCTGAGGAGCAGCGGTCCCGCGCCGGGCTGAGCGAGCGGATGGAGCCGATGGAGCAGAAGGAGCCGTCCTCCTCCAGGAGCTCGTAGCTGTCTGCACTGGCGTTGGTCTGGGCTTTGCTTTGGTAGCAGGCTGTGATCTCGCTGAACAAGTCCCAGTCTTCCTGATCCTCATCAAGTAACAAGCTTCTGGGTGCTTCGAAAATGGCATCTGTTTCAGATTCCAGGTGGTGCTTTGGCCCTTCTGGATCACAAGTGGAAAACTCCAGCTCATCAGAGGAATCATCATGCTGAGCCAAGCCTATGTCTGAGGCAGAGGACACAAATTAATTTCTTGCCATATATATAGTACCTCACAACCAAAACAGGGAAATTATATGAAGCCCATGGAAAACCAAAGATAATCCATTATTCTCACAGGAAATAGTAAAAAAATTCTGGCTTGATGACCAGTTTTCACCACTGGCCTGTATTCATAGGATAGCTAACAGAGACAACTCCATCTCTTTCCATACAAACCATGTGTTTTAGCTTTATAGAACTAACCTGGAAAATAAAAATACTGCTGGGACATGGCAGCGCTAAGGCTACACTAAATTCTTGCAATGGCTAGAGTAGGTTTAACAGCAGCCATGGAGAAAGACAACCATCTCTGGGGGCACATTGGAGTTTCTGCACCTCAGCCCTCTGCTTTGCTATCTCTTCCTGCCTATGCTTGACAGGCAAAGGGAAAACCAAAGCCAACTGCTTTTCAATGCTGTTCCTTAGAAGAAACACGATGATAAAGCAAACTCTTTTGTCTGAGGACTTTACCTATTAAAAGATTTTAAATATTTCTGGAAGATTTACTACCACCAGCTTACCCAGAGATTCTGCTGAATTTTTGGACTTCTTTATGTCAGGTCTTTGGAACAAGGAAGCAATATCACCCCCAAAAATCTCTCCTGAGTTTTCAATCAGAAACTGCACTAACAAGGCCACCTGGCAAAGACAGGAATTCACAGATTCAGTTTCATGAAAACAGAGCAAGTAAAATCATACCCAGATAGTTTCATTTTTTTTACAAAGATGTAATTTCCTCAAGAAGCTGTTAATAATATGGCAGTGCATATGAACACCTGAGGCAAGAATATGAACTATGTGAACTGGTGTTGTGAGCCAGGTATAACACATTCTACAGTTTTCCTCACTATTGCTTGCACCTCATAAGCTACAAGCAAGCATTGCTCCTTTCTGGTGCACTGTTGTGCTCATTGCTTATTTTGTTCCAGCTGAGGTGGCAGTGTCCAACTTCAGCTGCTCCAGTTTTCTTGTGCTTGCTTGGCCATATAGGAAGCTCATCTGGTGAAGCAATCACTGCTTCCCTTTTCACCCTGGACAGTCTGAGGGGCTAAACCCCTCCCAGCATGGGCACAGCTGCACAGAGGAAAGGATGGGGCCTGGGTGCCACTCAGCCAGCACTGTCACTGGCCCTGTGCCTTCCTGTAGACTACAAAGGCAGTGCCCATAAAAAGCAGTGAAAGGGGAAAACAGAGGTTTTCCCAAACCCATGGAAGATTACCTTCTTCGTAGACCGGCTCTCCTCTTCAGGCCCAGTGGGACTCGGTAGCCACAGCATATTGGGTGCTATGCAAAGAGCCAGGTTAAAGGCATTCATCTGATTCACTCCAGAATTCTGCTCAATATGATGGAGGACTCCAAAGAGGTGTCTGAGTAAGATGAGGTTGGCTTCTGGAAGCTGGTTGACGAGACTATTCAGGGAGTGGAAAAGAAGGAAAACAGTGCTGTTCACAAACATCTACACCTTGGATTCTAGAAGTTGCATCCCAAAGCTTTTTCCCCCTCCTGCCCCTTTGTACCCAGCCTGAGACATCCACATTTGATAATAAGGTGAATCTGTGTCACTCCCCTCCACCAACTCACATGAGAGCCACAAGTCTGCATCCAAATTTCCCACCTGCTCTGGTCTCAGAGCTGGAGGGACAAGGGACTTGGGTTCAGAGCATGTGGGGGGAATCCACAATGCCTTGGCTAAACAGGGAATGCCCAGAGGAGACAGGAGACAGCTCCAGGCCAGCAGCACGCCAGACCACGCCACTGCTGTGTCATGTGCTGTGGAGAACGTGGAAAAAGAAGGCCCAGGATAAATGGTAAGGTTCAAAAACTGAGCTGAGCCATGGTTGAATAAACAGGATATCTAACAGGAGGCTGACAAACTGCTCATGCTCAGGGCAGCAGTTTCAAGGCAATAAAGCCATTTTCAATGTCCATGTTTCCACCTTGACAGGGCTGTTTCTTCTAACTACTGATATGATGATCAACCTCATTTCATGCACATAAGAATAAAGTTACTGTCATCAAAGATTTAATTCTGCTACCATAGATGCGCTCTGGTGGCTGAATTATTATGCTTTTTCAGTTTACTTGTTCTGGTAATTTGAACTAATCATCAGAAGCTAATTTTTTAGTTACTTTTTTGGGGTCAGAAGTGTTGAGGATGTTCAAAAAAGACTATTGAAAAGAAAATTTTCTGATCAGTGACACTGGCAATCAGCAATAGCTCCTCCCCTGTGGCCTGGAGCATTGCCAGTAATCTCCCAGAAAATGAAGGCTATTCTTAGGTCCATATGATCCCCCTTTTCCCACCAAAAGAAACTTTTACAAAGGCTTTTACAAACCTTTTGATAGCTTCAATCTTATGTGCCCGATTTTCTGTGTCTACAGCTTCCATCCACAGTCCGTGCATGTCTGAGGATAGAACACTGTCAGGTATATTTCGGAGAAAATCCTGAATTAAATATATATATGCAGAGCAGTCTGGTCAGTTTTGAATTCGTGGTTTCAGTTTCACAATATAGTCACTGTTTATTCATATTAAGCACAAGATAAAACAAGACACTACACAAACATGTTTATCCTCCCCTCCCATGCCCACCCAGCTGTCCTCCTCAGGCTCTTTTGTGGCAGCACTGCAGGATGAACAGGCAGCCTTTCTGTTTTGCCCCTTCTCCAGAGCAGGACTGTCCCTTTTCCAGTCCAGCAGAGGACTCAGCCCTGGGGCTCTGCACAGATCTCTTGGAAACATTTCTCAGCTAGGAGGACTGCTGGTTTTTCTCAGGGCACTATTCAACAATTCAATGTATGTCTTGTGTTGGGAAATGCCTGGATATCAGGCCAACAAGAAAAAAGGGGATTTTTTTTTTAAAATATTTTGGTGTCTAAATTGCTCTGACCAGATTTAATTGCCCGTACAAAATACAGGCTTTTCCTTACATAGGTCTTATCACAAGCTTCATCCCCCCACCCACCACAACCCGTCTGCTTAGATTTAGCAGCTGCTTTCCCTTGTGCTTGCTGGCTGATCAGAGGGTGAAGATTGGGGGTCTAGAGAGCACAGGTCAGCTCCTGTTCTGGGGGTTGCATAGCAGCTGCCCTCAAGTCCTCCCAACCTTCTGCAGCCTCTTCCTTGCATTCAGAAATGACAACGAATTATCTGTGCTGCTGCAACCAAAGGGTTTTATGCATATGTCAGTGCAGCATCTGTCATGTTATTTGGCACTGTATAGACATCACAGCTGCCTTGCAGGTGGACATCACTGTATTTCCTGCTGGGAGTGGTTTGGTATGGGCAGGTGCCAAAGGGAGCCCCAAACTGAGGGGCTGCACAAGTCTGCATGTGAAAACCAGGTCACTGTATCACCTCTGTGTACACAAACAGGTGAAAATGTTCCTTGCTGGAAAATGCTTTCTGTTCCCCTGAAATCCTCCCTACCCATAAAGACCCATTGCTTCCCTAAAGAAGGAAGGTACCATTAGCCCAGACAGCTGAGTTACTTGGCCACACATACCGTGATGACAGCTGCAGCCACAAAGACTGACTCTCCATCCACCTGAACATCATCTCCAGAGTTCAGCTTCTCTTTCAATTCCTTGCAAGTCTTGGCATTGGCAGAACGTCTGAAAATGCCCCTAGTAGAGGGGCCTTCGTGGTACAAGAGGAGCAGCATATCCTAAGAGAAAGGCCAGTTGTACTTTAGAGCCTTACACTTTACCCTCTTGTTTGTGTATATTATGCATCAGCTATTGTATCAGAAGACCAATTCAGTAATGGGAAGAAAACAATACAAGAGATTTATCCTGATCTAACCAGGGACAAAAACCTGACAGGCAAGCTGCAGATAAAGTTCATGTGGGCACGCTTATCCTGTGACAAGTGTGAGGCCAGGGGAGTCTTGTAGTGAGTGAGTTCTAGGCTACATAGCATGGCAGGATCCACTGACACTGCCCCTTGTCAGCTGGTGATGACCTTGAGACACCCACAGAAAAGGACAGATGTCTGTGAAGGAAGTGATAGGGATTACCCAGGAGAGGGTTGTTCCCACCCTTGTTACTGAGCTGAGTCTGGATCACAAGTAAACTATGGTCCTCTTCTCCATTCAGTCCTCATCAGTGCTGCAAGTGGCTTTAAATGTTGGGCTAAACACATCAAATTTACATCAAGACAAGCAGTCCAGGCTGCTGCTTACCATGATTGGCTTGGGAAGGATTCCATCAGGACAGACAGAGGACAGGGACAGGCCAAAGAGCTTGTGTGGTGTGGTGGGTGACTGGGAAGGAGGGCTGCCCGTGGGGGTGCTGGTGCTGCGGCGCAGGGCCCAGTCAATCAAGGACTTCTTCCTCTTGGTGTGTTTCTGCAGTGACTCTGAAAGCAAATACAGACCTTCATTACACACATGTCTGTCCTCCTGCTGGATCTACAGTGGAGTGATCTACACTGGAGGCAGAGTTCCCAGCAAAACAAGCACTTTCTACCCTCACCTGTTTATTAACTGCACTCTTAATGGGGATGGTTAGACAATATACAGCAGTGAAATCACTTATTCATCTCTCAACCATCAGCAAAACTCTCAATCACCATTCTTTAGGGAACCTTGCTGTCTCTGCAGTGCGAGAATCACTCCACTCTTGTGACCAGTGATAGGCCTTGAGAAAATGGCATGAAGCTGAGTCAGGGAAGGTTTAGGTTAGATCTCAGGAAAAGATTTTTCACCCAGAGGGTGGCTGAGCACTGGAAGATGCCCTCCAGGGCAGTGGTCACAGCATCAAGGCTGTCTGAGTTCAAGGAGCATATGGACAATGCTCTAAGGCAGATGGTGGGGTTCTTGGGTACAGGGCCAGGACTCAGTGATATCAATGGTTCTCTTCCAACTCAGCATTTTCTATGATTCTATTACAATGACTTGCAGATGAAGGCTAATGAAGGACTGAAAGCTAAGTCTGAACATGTGCACAGAGAAATTTCTTCTCTCTGTAATCTCTTCCTCTTTCCATTACATTCAGGTATGAGAGCAACTCTGGGGTACATGTACAATGCCAGAAGAGCTCAGCACTGCACTGGACAGCAAGAAAGTCTCTATCTGGCTGTACTACACTCCTGCAGCCCCTACCTCTCCTCAGCTGCATTGGAGCCTGGAGTCTGGGTTTCAGGACAAAGTGGCACTGTTTTTCCTTTGGGAGCTGAGCAAGGAAGGAAGCCTCTGTCCCATCAGCCAGGAGAGTGTTGTTGTTGGTTCTTTGTTGCTGGTCAGCAGAGTCCCGGAGACAGCTCAAGGCGATGCTGAAGGGATGCTCGTGCCCTGTTGAGCAGAGTTGTGTAAAGAGCAAGCAAAAATGCAGAGCTGTGGTAAAATCTCTTACTGTTATTGGAAAATTCCAGCTTTGGTGATCTCTGTGGTGAATCATTAGAACTTAGCAGACAAAATTCAGTGGTTTATTTTAAAATGTTTCTTCTCTTTCTGAAATCGTCCCCCACAGAACTGTAGCACTCAAGCCCCATTGTGATTGTCCTCAAGGCTCCCATATACACACCTTTCCTCCCTCAAGCCTGAGGAGTTTCTAAAACCTAAACACAAATTGTTAGAAAGGAAAGTTTTCAAATAAACAGCCTGTGAAGGCAATGATGCAAGTGGTCTACAAGTGCTCGTGACATCAGTTTAGTATTGGATTAAGGTAGCAGTTCAGAAGATAACAACCCATAAGCAACAAACTGGGTTTTCAATATGGTGCAATGCTTTGTGTGGAAAGCAGTTTCATTATTTGAGAACTGAAATGCAATGAAAACTAAGTAAGTGCCAAAAGAGTAGGATAAACACATTAGCTTCCTAACTAGAGGCTTGTAAGTCACCAATAGACTGTGGAAAAATTCTGCTTCTTTCAGTTGCCAAAGTGCTTTCCTCTAGATCTAAAACACTCTTGCTGAATGACTGCAGCAATTGATTTGGTTCTGACAGAGCCCAAAGGCAAAGGGCCTGGGAAGTGTCAGGAGATGCTCTGTCTGACAGAGGTCAGTGGACACCTCTGTCACAGACAGTGAAGGTGGGCTGAGGCTGGCCCTGATCTCCTGCTCTGCTTGTGAGGAGACACCTGCAAAGCTGAGCAGGAGAGTAGGACCAGCCTCCACACCTGTAGCCTTGCAAGCTCATACCAGTAGCCAGATTGAATTAGGCTTTGAGACATGTCCTACCCCTGAACCACACCTGCTGCTAAGAAGGTACTTCTTGGGCCAGCCTAAAGATCTCCCATTTATTTGGAGCATCTGCTGAAAAATATGATGGGCTCCCACCCAGAAATGCACAGATTTGCCTGGAAAAGGGAGGTAAGTGAAGTTGTTCAAAGATATCACCATGCTTTGATTAAATGTGGATGCTGAGATGATAAAAGCCAAGTGACATCTCACAGCAACTTGATGTCACATCTTACATCAAGAACAGTGTCCCTACTATTGCTTTTTAAGGGAAGAGTGCAATGTTTGTGATGTTTCTTGGCCACGTACGCTAATACAATTTATTACTTTTTCCTCTGGTGCCAGAATTAAGAACCAAAATGATGCTCAGTATGGGAGGGCTCTTACCAATGAGAGGATAAGCAGGCTCATCTTTTCCTGATACCACCCAGAGGTGGTGTTCACTGGTCCTGCCCTGTTGGGTGAGGAACAAAGAGGAGAATGTTAACTGAGAGGGGCCAGAGTGAGGGTTGATGTTGCCCTCCACTCAGAAAGCAACAGACAGAAAATCTACACTTATCCACACCCACACTGTCCCGTGAAGCAGATGCTGCCAGCAGCCTTAGCTAAGATCTGTCACCTGCCACTTACAGGGAGCCCAAGCTGTAGAAGGGTCTTCTTCATCACACTCTCTGCAGTTTCCACATTGGACACATTGACTGCAGTAGTCTAGAAAGGCAAACAGAGAAAATACAGGAGGCTAAGATAAAGGTGAGCAGTTTGGTTGCAGTTTCTTGTAGCTTCAAAATCTGGGGAAAATGTCACATCTGTGTCTAATGACTGTCTTTACTAAATGTTCATGGTTGGGTGAGCTGTATGAATTTGAACTACACCAGAAGGGATGATGGGTGTGCAGCATGAAAGCTGTTCTCCACTACTTCTTCTGTCATGGGTCTATTATACCATCCAAAGATTTCATCCAGCAGAAATCACAGGAGGTGGATGGTGCTTAGATGCTGTGTTTGATCCCATGAGTGTTTGGCTGATTGTAATGCCACTGTCACTCAAAAGGGTGAACATGGAACATGGCAGTGCTCATCAACCATGAGTGTCAGGGGTCACTCTTTGAGGGAAGAACACCCAGGAGGCAAATGTGACCCACCAAGCTCGGCATGAAGCCAAGAAATGTATGCTAGACTGGGACACATCCCAGTCAATTAATTCAGGACAACACACCAGTGACTCTGTGATCCATATCCTCAATTTATAGCACTGCAAATGGGAATTGACTGTGGCACTCAGCCACAAACTGTTCATGAATTTTGAAGTGAAGCAAAAGGGACAGAGAAAAGAAGTCAGAGGTTAAGAATAATCTTAAGAATTAAGTGCTGTTTGGTAAGGGCCTGGCTACCTCCTCATTTCTCAAACCAAAACTCTCCAAGTGGGCTTCCAAGTGGGAAGGATGCAGATACTCATATGCTGGAATATCAGCACAGCCCTGCATTCTCTCCCCTACTCCACAGACCCCTGTGTAGTCTTGATCTGACAAGCAGGTCAAGACTTAGCTTTACTTCTTAGCTTTACTTACAGAAGAACAGTTGTCATCATCCAGCACAACGATCTGAAGGGTCAGATTCTTCAGATACTCATTTTGTTTTACCTGATTGATATGCCTGAAAGTCAAAGAAAAGGGGAAGGGATGTAATTTCCCAACCAAATTTGAGAAGGACCCTAAAATTTGGATGGGATATCCTCCTTGGCACTGTAATAAATACAGATTAATTATGACATACATGAATGTAATGTTCATAGTGAGGCCACGTGCTCTTACTGACTTCTTTATCTACGTGGAGCACAATGACTAAGAATCCCCCACATGCAGTACTTCAGTGCAGGTACATGTGCCCTGCATAATAACTTCCAGTGTTCCCTCAGGATCACTGCTGTTCTCCACAAATCTGAAGATTTCTTCCCCTCTTTGTCTCTAGATAAACACCTTTGTCTGGGTGTAAGTGGAAGCAACATATAAACATAAAAGAAAAAGAAAAAACTGTAGCCTCTAGATGCAACATAATAAAAATTTTAGTTCAAATCAAAAAACATTTGAAGAATCAGAAACACTTGTGACAGTTCCACAGTGATTAGCAAAATCAACCTCCAGCTCCAAAGGAAAAAGGATGCTACATCAATATCATCTTCTGATGGACCCCCTTTTTCCCCAACTGTTAGCACCAATTTTGCACTCTCCTAGGGGCATCTATATTCGGATTTCAAAGGTGGATTTTTCAAACAGCACTTAGGCACTTAACATTCTGAAAATCAGAGCACAATTTGAAGGGCAGATTTCTCTAAGGCATGTAGAGGAACCTCCTGGAGGTCACTTACCACAGTAACGCTGACAGCCATCGTTCCTTCACATCAGCTGAGCTGAAGACAAAAAGGGAGGCAGATCATCAAACAAGTGCTGAATGGGTAACAGCCTTTGGAAACTCTACCCAATTTCATTTATATATGGCTGTAAGTCAAAGTTGCTTCCTGCAAAGCCCTGGAACAAAAGCACAGTCCTTTCCTTCTTCTGTTCTATTTTAACAAATAACAAAAATAATAATAACAAAAAAATCCCAGCAACAAACTGGACCAGGTTTCCTGTCAGACTGGTGAGTGTTCAGATAAGGGACAAATCCCTTTCTGTGAAGTTGGAGTTAACTCATCTTGTGAGCCCTCATTATTTTTGCAGTGACCTTTAATTGCTATTTTCTTTCTCCTAGAATTTCCTTCCCAATGTCTGCTGTTCCTAGAACTATTGCTGCCAGCACAGGTTACCCGGGTTTCAGGGTAAGGAAATGGAAAAGGAAATGGGCCCTTTAGCCTCAGTCATTGTTTCACTTGACACAGGGTGACCTGAGTAGCTACTGGGATGCAGAGGGAGGTCTGATGTGTGATAAGGTACCTGAAGGTGACAACGTAGTTGGTGATAGGCCAGCCAATGACAAATGAATTCTCAGGACTCATCTTTTTCTCTGTCACTTCGCTGAGACAAGTGCCAGTCCACACTTCACTCAGATGTACTTGCTTTTTCAGCTTCAGGCTGGAGGAGGATCTACAATGGAAATTATTAATCCCTCAGGCCAGAGAATAACATTCAGACCTCCAGAGTCTGATTATGCTCTTTTCAAGTCATGCAGATGCAGTTAGAGCTCTTGATTTATATGTTACAGAAGGAGTCACACTGAAAGTCAGTTTTGTCCTTCTGCCTCTTGCCCTCATGGTGTATCTTCAAGCAACCTCATAAGGAAATGGGCAAAACTGATTAGACAACCTTTTTCTTCAGACAAATGGAGTGAAACATTAATAACAAGAAGAATTTGTGAAGGTTGAAGGGGGAAATGCCCCATTTTAAATCCACATTTCCAAAGAAGCATTTTTTTGGAGGCTGTTGGGTGCTCCACAAATAGATCAGAGCCTCATAGAATCTCATGAGCTGGAAAGTACCCACATGATCATTGAGTCCAACACCTGGCTCTGCACAGGACAGCCCCAAAAATCCCGCCACGTGCTGAGCCTAGCTTCAACAGCACCTACTGGGGAAAAGGAATGAGTGGAAATTCCTCTTACTTGGACTTGGCAATGACCAGCACATCACTCAACAAAATCAGATGTCTTTCCTGGGTCTGCAGGCCCACGGTTAGCTGCACTCGCTCGTCCAGGATGAAGGTGGAGCCTGGGCTGCTGAACACCCCACTTGGCAGCCCATTGTCTGAATGGGAAGAGGAAAGAGTAGTTTCCCTGGAGGGGTAAGAAAAATCACAAGACTCTGTCAGAAGCTTTCCTTTTCTGTTTTGGAGGAGCTCTGTTCTTCTCCCAGCCCCTATTGCCCTCTATTATGACCCACATTCACCTGCCTCTGCACAATTAACTTTACCAGCCTCACACAGAAAACTGCCTAAAATCCCATACCAAATCTTGTGAGATTAATCTGCTGAAATAGTACTTTTGAGTAATTTCTCACTCAGGTAAAAGACTTACTTCCTGCACACGTGTGTGAGCTATGACTTGAACATGGAAAGCCCGTGGCTCATGGCGTGGCTCAGCTGGGCGTGGGGGCACTGCCCTTTCTGTGCATGTTTTCCATCCAGACTGAACAATTTGTCAGCACAAGAGTTGCAGCAAAAAGAAAATGAACTTCATGCACTCATCTAATTCCAGACATCTGATTCTGGCCTGCCTGCCACACATCCAGCTTGTTGTTTCCACTGAGATTCACAGAGGTGCTCACCATTTCCAAAAATCCCTGAGGATTTTGCATGTTGACTTCACTCAACAAGGCAGCATGGAGATTGAACCAGACCCTCTCCCTGTGCTGTTCAGAGCTGGAAGAGCTCTGCCAAGTGCAGTTTCCTTGCTTGCAGCTCAGCATCCCACGGAGCACCTCCTGAGCACTGCTCTGGGCTCGGGTCAGCTGGCTCACAGCAGCTCCCACAGCCATTTCTGTGCTGCATGAACATGGAGGAGTTCCTGCTCACACAGTGTGTTCGTGTGCCTGAGCCTGACTTAATTAGTGAACCTCTGAGACATGGCCTTAGACTGACACAGAAAAAACCTCACAGAGATCTTCCTGTCTCTACGTATAGACCAAAATGTGTATCTTGCTTGCAGGCAAGGATACTTGCCTTCCCTGAACCCCTCAGCAATTCTGCTCTACCCTCTGCTGCTCTACTGCTCTACCTTCTAGTCTGAGGACACCCTACACAAACAAATCAAAAACCACACGAGCTGTAATTGAAGTATTTTTGACATTGTTGGTCTTAACTCAGTTTCCACTGGCCTCCTAACTGAACTCACTTGATTTCACAGGAGTGAGGTTAAAACCAGCAGTAGCTGCTTTACTAAAACCCTCCCCCAGTCACAGGAACACCTGCACTCTGGCAAACAGAAATTCCCTCTTCCCTCCTCCACAGCCACCACCAAGTGAATCTTCATTTATGCAGCTGTGGGGCTGTAAGTGAAAAGCTTAATCACCTTCAGATATGATATTAAAAGCTCTCCATGTCCATCAGCCGAGCAGCATCTCACAATCCCAAGCAGTGGATTTCCTAAAGCTGGAGGATTACCCAGCTTTATAAACGCAATGGCAGAACAGCAAAAAATCTCACTGATGCTTTCATGGCCTGAGCAAAGATGGCATTGGACCAGCTCCCTCCATAGCAATTCATCACAAGAAACATTTAAAACTTCCCTCCCTCATGAGGATGTTCTCCAGCCAAATAAAGTCAAGAATTTGTTTCTCCTCCTCACTTTTTTTTTTCCCTACTGCAATTTTTCCCTGCCACAGGACCAAATTGCCCTCAACATGGTTAAATGAATTTGAAAACCCATTTGATTTCAGTCTGTGCAGGCAGAAAGATGGAAACAGGAGTCAGAAAGGTATTTTTTCTACCTGGAATGGGACTTTGATTTTCCAAGAGCTTTAGTAATGGCAGATGAGGTAGATCGTCTTCTCTGGACGATGGGCTTCATCTTCTGCAAGACAAAAGGACATTCAGGTTAACCTGGCCACCTTGGAAGCACCCTGCTCATTGCACTCTTCAAATTCTCTTTTTGTCTAGCTAATAATCATGAAACCTCAGCACTGAAAGCCATGCCAGACACCTCCCTCCCCTTCCTGATCATTAAAACACTGGTCAATTCTCACATTTATGTTTTCACATCAAAGTAATTATATGAATAAACAGAGGAAAAAACCCAAAGTATGAAGTTCAAGAAAAACTTCCTAACACTCATACTATGGAATAGTTTGTTAAGGAAAGGTATAGAAATACAATTTAAAACTGGACCAGACAAAGATATGAAGAGCACATAATACTCTAGGGAGTTGTAGTTTATCAGCTGGAGGAATGGATGAGGTTCCTTAGTAATTTTTCTCTATTTTCATTTTCCATGACTCACAGTTCAGCAAACAGGTTGTTACCAGGCCTCTCTCAGGCAGCCTAACCTCAAGACACTTGTGTCTTTTTTAACAGCTACAGCCACCAAGTCTTGTATAACACAGAACTGGGGAGACTGTAATGGTGAGACCTAAGAGTCAGAAATTATAACTATCCAAGTCAACATATACAGAGGTCACAGGTCTCCTTTTATTTGCTAAGTAAATTTTGTGCTGGAGAAAGATGAGAGATTTTAGCCTGGGAGAGAAATCCTTACAACAGTGACTCTTGATTAGTAAGCATGGGAAAATCTGTCCCGTGGCTCATTTCTAATTTCAGCATTTGCCTATGTTAGAGCTTTAAGTGCCAGGGAGTTCAGAGCATGTTGAGACTTACTGATCTTTTGACTTCTGAATGTTACAAAATATGAAAAATTCTAGGAATTAAAGAAACCATGATTGCTGGTTGATGAGGGAGGGCTCCTGTGGGGAAAGGATGTTGCTTTTGTTAACTGTATACTTTTCAAGGTCTGTGCTGAGCAGTGAAAACATTCATTGCATGTGAGCTCACTGGTCCCATCTCTGAGGATGCAAGGCTGTTACAGCTCAGCACCTTATGACTACATTACCATTCCTGTGATGCCAGAGGAAGGCATTATCCTCATATCAGTGATGGAAATGCAAAGGACAGGACCATTTCAGTCCATTTGTGTGACTGGTGTTCACCACGTTGTGTCAGGTTTTTCAGAGCAAACTGGAAGGCTGGCTGGGGCTGGTTTGAAGTACTTGCTTCTGTTTACCCTCCCTGGAGCTACAGGAGCTCAGCATGGCTGCAAGTCTGTCTCCAGGGGTTTGTGTGAGAAAATAAAAGTTGTGGAAGTGATTTAACACTGTTCAGAAAGGAAATCCATGGCAGAGGCTGGAGTGGAGTCCAGCTGCCAGGGAGGGACATCCTCCTCATCTCCCATTCAGTTTACAAGACACCTTTGAACTTCTGCAGCCAAGGACCTGGGAATCCTGCAGGCTAGAGCTTTCCACAGCACAGACTCCTGACTCCATGCCTGATCAGGTCCAACAGAGGCCTCCAAAGCACAGATGATCTTGTGAAAAAGAATGTTTGATTATATAAGTCAAAGTTGGAGTGGGCCTGCAAGTGTGACTTAATAAATCAGTTTCCTAATATATGAATATTCAGTTTTGCAGTATCCTTAGTGATCCCTAAGTAGGTTCCCTGGGTACATGTACATATGTAGACAGAGGCAGATGGACAGCAATTTTCCCCTCATACCCTGCTGTGACATTGCCAAGAAAAATCTGTCTTTGGAAGTTTCACAAGGAGAACTGAATAAAAATAACATCAGCTCACAAATGCTTGTTTCAAAAAAAGGAAGTCCCTACTAAAACAGAACATCTGGCTTCTGGAAGTGCCTTAATAGGATAAAACATTCCTACAAACATAATGCAGCAAAGCATCAGTCATGCATTATCTGAAGGTGGGCAGCAAGGATGGGTGTGGATGCCCAGGGGCAAACACCAGCAGCTGCCACTGCAGAGGTCAGTGGTGAAGACAGGGTGAGCTGAGGCACCTCTGTGCCAGGGGCACTGCAGATTGCAGCAATGTCTTCAGAGGCATTGTAATAAATCCTTAATAGTATCTCCTTTGCAAAATAATCCCATGGCACACAAAGCCTTGCTGTAGGTAAGGCAATCATTTTGGCCACTCCAAAGCCACTCTCTTCTGGGGTACAAGTGGTGCTATAAGACAGACATGGTGGAATTTTAGTGTAGGAGGGCATTTATCCCAGGATAAACTTCAGGGAGTTGGTACCGGTGGATTTCTTCTTCTGGCCACTGTTCCTGAATGGTGACAGCAATGCCTTCCAAGCAGCCTTGTCTGAGGACCTGTCCTACAGCATCACCTCCAGCAGGCACTGGGCTACCCCTGGAAGTCCAACAAAGACAGCACTGGGACTTTCCAGTGAAATGCTGTGACTACAGGACACAAGGTACTCCCCACATTTAATCTCTCTGAAAAAAATGCTGAGATCATCAGCAGTCCAGAGATGCAGCTGCCTGACCCCAAACAGACTCTAGGCAAACAAAAAAATTGCTTTCCAAGACCTCAGCCAAAGTCTATTTGATCCTAGCCAGTCCTGTTCCTTTGGCAGGACATCACTGACATTATGGAATCCTCTTACTGTAGGTAAGGCAATCATTTTGGCCACTCTAAACAATCATCTGACTGAGGGAATTTGACACAGCTAATTGCCACAATTTCAGGGTTAACATACTTAATTTGCATATTTAATATGAGAAATAATAAATTGTTCAGCCTTTAGTTTCAGTAGGCATACAAAGTAAAAGAGTTGCTTGTGTATTCCCTCTCTGCATGGGAGAACCCAGCTGTGTATCTCATTTTAAACAATTTGATTGTCCTTGGGCCAGCCCATGTAAGTGATATTTTCTTAAGAGACTGCTGGACCAGGACAGAGTCTCCTAACACCTTGACTGTTCTCACAGTGCCATGTAAATGCACTCTGAATCCAGCATATTTCTAAGCTCTACAGTTTGATGGTTTTCTTGCAAAAAACCCCTCCCATCTCACTACACAGAAGCAGCATTACAAGTCTTCTGTGTGATGCTGGAGCCCCCTCACCCTCCTGCCCAAAGGCTGGGCTGGAGCAGAGCTGGCTGGGCCCCAAGGGTGGCTCCAGCCAGACTCACCTGGCTGCCAGCACCTTGGGCAGCCCTTGCCCATGAGCATTGCTTCCAGAGGAAGAGGGGACCTCGCTGTGCTGCTCCACACTGGAGCCAGGGAGTGCTTTTTCCTGGAGGTCAGCTCTGCTCTCATTCACTGGGCATGGAATCACAGAAGTGCTGAAGGACATGGCGTGATCTCTGTGCTGTTTTGGTGCCATGGAAACAGATACTCATTTACCAACATACTCTGGAAGTGCTCGAGCACTTCTAACACTCTGGACCATGTTTGTGCATTACTCATCTCTGAGCTGCTGATTTTAGCTGTGTGTTTCTTGGCACCAGGGATGAGAGTCTGATGCCCTTCATTCCAAATCCATGTATGGTCTCTGCTATCGGCTCAGCTGGCCAGCAGCAGTGGTTTGTTGTTTTGTTTTTTTTTTTCCCCTGCTGACCTCTGCACTTGAATGTTATTCTCCAAATAGTTAAGGTGGGATGGAGCTGAAAAATAATGACATCTGCTTAGCACAGGGTGGATTTTCCTTCTGACAACAGCTGGTCAAAGTTTATAATTCCCGTGGCACTGGAATGATGCTATTTGGTTTAGTTGCCATTCAGAAATGAAAAAAAAAAAAGTTTAACAGGACTATTTTTCTGCAAAACATAAATTGAAATATTTCAGAAACATTGATACACTGTTTCATTGAAACCACACTGTGCTTTCTTCAACCCCAGTGTTTCAGGGTGGGGTTGCAGCACCCAGCTCACACTTCCAAGGGAAATCTGCTGCTCCCAGTGCTCTTAGCTGCCAGGTTCTGTTACTCTTTATGTGGAGCATTAAGCTGTCAGTGTCACTCTCCCCTCGTTAGGCAAACAGTCCACTTCCCAACTGTAAAGATGATTAAAGGGTATCATATACTCTTCAAAAAACAAAAAACCCCAATTTTTATAATCATGGATTCAGAGTCCATTTCATGCTGATATTCTTATCTGTCAGGGAGGCTTGTGTTGCTAAAGACACAGTCAGAGAGAGTAAAATATGGGCCACAATGTCTTTGATTATTTGGAGCATCACAGATTGTTCAGAGCCCACAACATCAACATTATTCTTATTCTTGCATGGATGTTGTGAAACCTTATCTTCCTATAAATATTCTCCTCACAGTGTCAGCATGTGGTGTCAGAGCAGATAGCAGATCACAGCTATTGATCAGCTGAGCACAGCTGTCAGTGGAACAGGGCAATTCAGTGGTCTACTGGACCAGGGCAAAAGTTACTGTATAAATGTAACACATGGCCACTTAATTCTCAGGCAACATTTAAAAAAAACACTTAAGAACCCAGTCAAGAGTAGAGAAACAGTTCATCACTTGGGCTTGGATCCATCCATGTGAAAACAACTGCTGCTGTTCTCTCCAGTAATGAGTTTACATTAGCAGAGGCATGCCTACGAAAGTCTCTTAATGAAATAATGTGGGCACTGCTGCCTCCTGTGCTGTCCATGCTCCTGCCATGTACCCATGGCAGACTGCTGTTGCATTTCCAGTTAGAAAATGCCATTAGAGAAAGGTAATGAAACAGAAGAGAAAATTGTTCAGTGCATAAAAGGAAATCAGGCATTAGGTTATGTGAACTGAAAAAAAACCCCTGAGTTTGCCATTGTATGTGGATTTACACTTAAATTGAGTTTAGGGAAAAGTGCACTCACACGGCTGCTGTCTCCTTCACCCTGCTCCCAGAGTTCATCTGCCACTCAGCAAACTGTACAGTTGGAATGTGACCCCTCGAGCTGGAACAGTTTTAGCAGGGGCTCCAGCAGCTGTTGTCTTGCAGCCATCCCCCCTTGCTCCAAATGGGAAATCCATCCCAGGGCACCCACTGGGTGCCAGCTGTCTGCCCCCAGTCTCACCAGGGTGCTGTGCCAGTCTGCCAGCCTGGTCTTGGCTGATACTGCCTTGAAAAGCTACACTCCTTCCTACATCATGCCATCAGTTCCTTGGAAGAGATGTCTTTTCTTCTCAGCCTTGGTTTCCCACACAGCTCAGAATAAGATTAAAAACCTTCCACTTCTCCAAGTGTCTCTTAAAGGTGAATGATTTGAGTTCTAAGAGCAAAACAAAAGCCCAGTCTGTCATTTGTTTTCTGCACTGGTTTTCCTCTCTTTTCACAATTCTCAGCCAGGAGAAGAAGATTGGATCATCTCATTTACAGGGACTGGCTGAGGGAGCTGGGCCTGTTCAGCCCTGAGAACAGACAGCTCAGAGGTGACCTCATCAATGTCTATCACTGTCTGAAGGGAGGTGTCAGGGCTGGAGCCAGGCTCTGCTCAGTGGTGCTGAGCAGAAGGACAAGAGGCAATGGGCAGAAATTGGAAGACAGGAAGTTCCATCTGAACATGAGGAAGAACTTTACTGTGCAGCTTCTGTGCACACTGGAACAGGCTGCCCAGGGAGAGTGTGGAGTCTCCCTCTCTGGAGATATTCCAGAACTGTCTGCTCACAATCCTGTGCATTGAGCTCTGGGATGACTCTGCTTGAGCAGGGAGGATGGACTGTGTGGTCCCTTCCAGCCTCTGCCATTCTGTGATTCTGTGAAGATGCCATATATAGCAGAGATAGTGGTGCCATGATAGTGGTCATGACCAGGCATTGCTAACCAGCTTCCTTCCAGCTCACTGCCAGCCAGGCAGGCCAGCATGACCTGACAGGGAGAAGGCTCCAAAATGGAGCTGGCCCAGCAAAAAACATGCTCTGTATGAACCATGGTTTGATGTGAACTCAGAGCTAAGAAACTTGGGTGTAAATATTTATCTGAGCCATTTTACACAACTTCATCTTCCTGTCATGTTTCACTAACTGCTTCCCTCTCCCTTACTGCTAATACACAGCTCCAAACAAACCAAAACATTTCGTAAAATATGCAGAGCCTGGTGGCAGTAAATCAGTTTGCAAGGACACACTGAAATATTTCCTTTTCCTTCCAAGAAATGGAACCCTGCTGGTTTATTTTAAAGTCTCCCATATAAGCAGGACTGGGAGAAACAATTCTTCTCTGCCAAGGGCCAAGTGGGTTTTCCACTTGGAGGTGGAAAGAGAGGTGGCTGGGGATTAGCTTAAATCACACAGATCTGTTCCATGCCACATTTTTTCCCTGCTCCCATGGATTACTTGTGCCTTCCTTGGAGTCTGGAGCAATGCCAGCAATGAGGGAGGATGTCCTGCAGAGCATGGAGGGGACTGTCACCATGCAGAGCACCAGTCTTCCTGCCTGAGGCAGGTCTTTCTGAGCAGCTGATGTAATAGGGATATTCTTAAATGGCACTGGGCTGGAACCCAAATAAGGACACTTGGAAGTTGTCATGGCTTGGGGCTGTGTTTCTGGCTACTGAGCAGAGCCTTGCCTTGTCCTCACCCACAATGCCCATGCCTGGAGAGCAGCACAAATGTTCAGGCCCATGACAGGGCACTGCTCAGGGTCCCAAAACAGAGCAAAACCCTAAGCTGTCACTCAAAGACAGGCACCTGAAAAGGGGCCCAAAAGCTTTAAGCAGGAAGGCAAACCACAGCTCTCATCCATCAGCTGTGCCTCTGTAAAACACATGGTGCCCACCTGCAGCTCTGTGCTCCCTCACTGAAGTCCCAGAACCAGACAGAGAGGTGAAAGTTGAATAATACAAAAATAAAAAAAACTCCTGCTATTTCCAAGCCTCAACCCTGATATAGTGTTGGTGGACAGAATCTCTGAAAATTACAGGCAGGCTCTGCTGAGAACATCACCATGAAGTCTTTTCTCTGCAAATTTTAAGGTTCAGCAAGAGAAGGGTGTTTATGTATTCTGGGACAACAAAAAAAAAAGCACTGCATGAAAAATGCTTACTGCTGGTGAGGATGATTCTTAGGCATCACCTGCAGCAGGAATAGGCCCTGAACATCCAAAGGATACACTCAAAGTATTTTTTTTTTTGCATCAATATCAATTTGAAAAACCTTGAACAACACAAATGCAAGTCTCTTCTCTGTCACTAGCACAGCAAATCACTAATTGATGGAAATTGAAGAGATCAATAAATATTGATGTTGATTCAGAAATACTTCTGAATTTTAAGCATTTGGCTTAGCAAGACATGAACAGCTGCTAGAGGAAAGCAGTGAGAAATGTAAAATCTTGTTTTGCAAAATTTCTTCACCTTTTCTTGGAGGCCCAGTTTTGTCACAATTCTGATTGATATCCAGGGCCAAGTAAATTTGAAATATGTGTTGACAATGGATTAGACCAAACACTGGCACCTCTTGGGATTTTTCTGAAGTGCTTCTTCCCATGGTGAAAACCCATCACAACAGATTGCCCCTACATGTTTTGATAAAAAATTTATATCAGGACTCTTTCCTCATTCCTTTCCTTCCTTTGAACCAATGCTGGAAGCCACCCCAGGAACATCTCACAGGGAATTCTTGCCTCTACAGCTCTGAAGAAAACCTTTACACAGCTCTACACACATGTATGGTGTCTGGCCTTAAGCTGAGGCATGCTCTGATGATGAGCATGACTACAGATACTACTCACATGGGAAATCAGAGGGGGCACACTTTTATAAAACCCTTTGGACCATTTAATGTTGGTTGGTACTGTGGGGTGGAAGTTTCTGTTGTGAAGTTGCATATACATAACATTGGAAGGGAACTTGCCGGGTTTCACAGTATAAAAATTCATCAATGAGGCCAAAGTAAATTAAGAATCATGTTCTTTCTTTAAGAATGCAAATAAACAGTCCACTGAATTGAGCTTTGGCAAAATGAAAAACCTGCAGACCAGCCAAAACAGAGGAACAGAAAAATGTAACACATTCCTTGGTGCCTTTACAATAACTCCTTTTCCCCCTGCCTCTTAGTTCAAAACCCCTCCTCCTGCCATATTAAAAATTAAAAACTCATAGACAGCTGGGTCTGCTCAGCTGCAGAATTACTTCAGCCTTTCCATGCAGGGCTTCTGAGTATGAGTATGATGGTCCAGACCCTGCTAGGGCCCAGTTTAACTCCCAGTGCTTGAAATGCAGACTACCCAGGTCTGGTGTGTGACAAAGGAAAATATAAACTGCCCAAAGAAGAGAAAGTGCAAACCACAAACAGTTTACAAGGCAGAAATGCTCCAAATCTCCGGAGCAGACAGTGCAGCTCCACATGACAGTGGTTCAGATCCTCACCTCTCCCACGCAGGGCAAGGCCAAGGTGCCACAACACCCTGGGAGAGTGACCAGAGACTCACCAGCCTCAGAACTGCCCTGGACTTGGCTCATGGATGGAAGGAGGCTGGTTTCCAAGCCAGCCTCCCCCAGCCCTGATGGAAACTTGCAGGAATTGTGCTCCTCAAGGAAGGTGCCAAGTTCTACCCCAGGACCGATGTCCCTGCAGGCAGTGGGTGACCCCGGCCCCTCCACCAGCCACTGCCAGCAGTGCCTGTGAGCTCAAGGACCCAGTGAATGCTGCTTCATGTTGAGTGATGGTGCTTCTCATCTATTTACAATGATTAAATCATTTTATTTGCAGCTTGGCCAGAGAAAGGACTTTGAGAAGAGGCAGCTCTGTGCATCTGGATTTCATTAGAGCTGAACATTAATCCCTTTATGCCTTATAAGCATCCCGTTAGCATTCTGCAGACCCGACGGTTGTTAAATGGCATTTGCAGAGCTGGCTGCCTGAAAAATGGGTTAATCAACAGCATCTCTGCTAGCACACACACCATGAAAGGCATTTTCCTCCTGCTGCTTGCTCATCTGCCTGTCAGCATCAGGGCACACTCATAGTGGCATTTACTGTCAAACTACTTCTCAAACCCCGGGATAGGTTTGTGCTGAATTGCAGGATTTAATTCCACAGAATTCTGCAGTTGATTGAAATGAAATGAAATGAAAAATAGACACCCTAGCCTCAAATGAGGATTCAATCATGAATTTCAGTGGAGCTGTGAGTCTAAAGTTACATGGGCTGGGCAAAAAGAAGTAGATTTTGGCTTAAACAATTGCACTTTTTTGCCAGTTTTTGGAGTTGCAGGAAGGCATTAAGGGTTGAGCAGTGATAGAGGCCAAGAGAGAGACATTGCTCAGCAGCTGAGAAAAGGCCAAGAAAGGGAAGGCAGGCGGGAGCAGCTGAGCCCATGTGAAAAAGAAGATGCAAAGGAGAGGTTTGAAAACACAGCCTGAAGAGCTGCCAGTGGGCTGAGAAAGGGAGGGAGAGAAACTGATCAGCGCTGATGAGGAGCTTGAAGATCAAATAACCTGGAGGCCATGGGAGAGTTTGCCAAGGCTAGCAAAGAGATGTGCACATTCCTTTACTAAAAAGAATGCTATGAACCAATGCAAGTCAGGCTGTGTGGCCTTAAAGAACACGTCCCATTCTTTGATGGCATGAGAGGTGGAAAAATACAAGCAGTGGAATCACTACTATGCACATAAAGTTCCCTACACAAGGCTGTTATAATTATTCCACAGGAGCAACTGCTGCAAGCCACTGCAGAAACTCAGAGATGAGCCAAGGAAAAGAAACAACAAAGGCAGAAAATCGTGTTCCCTTGAAGGCAGTAATAAAATGCCAGTGTTCTGCAGGGGATGGGGGTGGTGAGAGTGGGTATATCATCCCTTGGCAAGCAGAGTAAGGCTAAAGCAGAGTAATGACCCCTCATGCCCCATGCAAGGGCACAGGCTGGGGTTCTGGGGGTTGGATCAGAGGTGTGGAGGTTCACCTGCCCCCAGGAGCACCTGGAGAGTGGCCATGGGGCTTTTTGGAGATGTAGTTCTCTGTGCCTCCATTTCCAGTACAGCTTGAAGGGGCAGGCAGTGGAAAAATCCAAGAAACATTCAATTTAAAGACAATTATTCTATTAATATATTATTCCCTGCTTTAATTTCTCACAGTATTTCTTTTTCACTTTTGCCTTAACATCTACAGTGTGAAAACTGTATCAGCTGAAACTAGGCTAAATACAGGACACACTGTGGGGTATAGATCACCCCAAAGGCTTCCTGATCTGCCTGTTATGCCCCATTTCCCATTACTTGGGCTTAACATGTTCATGCATAAACTAATACCTCAAGTCATGAGTATTTTCATGGGTCTTTGGTAAACACTTTATATCTTTCCAATACTGAGGTGTTCAGAGCAAAAAACAATTATCCAGCAAGATTTACAGAAGAGCTACATAGAATTTATATTTGCCATTACTTAGCTGTTAGTACCTACTAGTTTTACTAATTTTCAGGAGGAAAATTTTCCTGAGGTTTTGTAGTAGCCTCTTCATGAGCAATTCCCACACAAGGACATGTGCACATACACATCTGCATACACACATAATACACACACAAAGCTGTCTGGGTTATAAATTTCCCAATAAATGTAGCAGACAACTTCAAAACCAAACAGATCCTCTAAATAGGAATTATGAAAAATAAGTTTTAAATCACAAAAACATCCTGTTTTGCTTCAGTTTCTCTCTCACATGCCACAAACTGGGCTCCACCCCAGCTGTTTTCCAAGGGGCTAACTATGGGTGCCTGGTTTTGGAAACTTTCATGTCCTTATCTCCCCTGCCATTTGCTCTGTGGGAACATGAGGAGAGCAGCACTGTGCATAAGCAAAGAAGGGCTGATCCCTAGTGCATGGGCACTGAGCACCCACCCCTGTGCCAGTTCCTCTTCCCACAGCTCTAAGACATCTCAGGAGGAAATGCAGAGAAGTGGAAGACAGAAGGAGTGGGGTTTATTGGTTTTTAGCTTTGTTTTAAACCTGTGACTGTTTAAAACGATGACTGTCACACTTCCAGGCCCTGGATGAAGTGGAGAAGGTGCTGTTAAAGAGACTTTCTGTTTGCTCTGTTAGAAGTCAACACCCCCAGTGCTGACACTGCCTTGAGGAGATGTCAGTCCCTCCCCAGCAGCAGACAGAGGGGTGGGGAGCTGCCAGGGCAGATTTCCTGACTTAGCTGATAAACCATCCGTGTAGCTCAGTGTGCACCACAGCATCACACTCCAGCAGGGCCCCTGGGGGACCTCTGCATGCCAGCTCCAGGCAGACACCGTGGGGTGTCCCCTGAGCAGTGCTGCCAGTGCTCCAGAGGCTGCTGAGGGTGCTTGTTTGAGACAGGTGCAGTGTGACATAGGTGTGACTGCACACGGGTGATGCAGGACACAGGTGAGCAACAGCCTGAGGGGCTGAGTGCTGCTGTGGGCACTCTCAGAGGTGTTTGCATCCAGATCTGCTAGGAGCTCTTGCTCCAGCAAGAGCTGAATGGTGTCACTGGCAAGAGTGGAGGAGTGAGTAGTGTGTGGATGAAGGCGAACAGAACAAACACAGGAATCTGGGGGTGTTTTGGAGGGTTCTGGTGTGACAGAGGGGTGCTGAGCCTGGGGCAGGTAGGAAGATGGAGCATGGTGGGCTGAGGTAATGCTGTCCACGAGGGACTAGGAAAGGATCCACAAGGTTCTCTGCATCAGAGCTGCAAATCAGAATCTTATGCATTGCAAGCAGGAGGGGATCTGAGATCCCTCATCACTGGTCACGAAGAACAAGCATCCGCTACATCTTCAGGTTAATGAAGAGAAACCATATTCACAGTACATTCCTCATCACCTCCCACACCTGTGAAGTAAAACCAGTCTGACTACACAGGTAATTGAATCACATCCCCTGGTTACGACCTAAAAGAGTTCCAGCCCCTGGAGCTAGCTCCTCTGCAAAGACAAGGCCACTTCCCAAGTCTGGGGCCAGCCCAGTTGAATTACAATTAAGGAAGGTGGAGCACCAAGAAGCAGAAGCAATCACCTAGACCAGAGCCATGTCAAGTGATCTACATGTGGGTTCAACCAAAACCTAAAGTGCACCAGCACTTAAAGACAGGTCAAAAGAAAGGAACTGTGTCCAGTGCTGTTGTTGCAAAGACCTTCACTGAGCACCCAGAGACTTCAGGGGAGACACACACTATCATTATGTATCCATGCCTATCCAAAATCAGGCTATGCAACCATCCAAAGTGTGGTATGATGCTTGAGAGGGATTCCCTGAAGCCACTGACTCTCGGAAAATGTAAATTTTTTTAAACAGACAACCTCTAATATTTATTTTCCTCGCGGAAGGAATTTAAGTCAATTTTTAAGACCTCACTAGAGGGCGATAAATAGATGGGCTACAACCAAGCTATTGCCTGTGCAGGCAGTGAGATCTTGGAGAAAACTGGTCAGCTGCAGGCTCGGGGGGCAGCTTTAAAAGGTCTGTGCTTACCAAAACAGCCCCCTGAACACCTCTCTCTGGTTCACACACTAAATACTTCACTTCTCTTTAGCTGCTCACTGGAAAGCACCAGTCCAGGGGCCCAGGAAGTTTACCCAGGAGCTGGGTGTGAGCCAGGTCTCAGCAAGGAATTGACCAGGAACATTCCCATTTGTACATAACCCATCAAGTAGCAGTGGCTTAACGAGCTGAAAGTCATGCTGGACAAAGTGATGACCAGGTCCTTGAAGGCACCAGCAGAAGGCTGAGGTGCAGTGCCTGGTCCTGCTTTGTGCATCTGGGGAATAGAATCCATGCAGAGCTTTGTGCTCCTGCAGAAGGAGGCGTTCATGGCCCTGCTGCTGAGGCTGTGCAAGTGAGACCCTGGCTGGGATGCTGAGGCAAAGAGCACTCTGTTAAAGGTCCTCATTCTCCATCATCTGCAGATAATGCAGAGTTGCCACATCACAGCAACACTCTAGGTGACACAAAGGCATCAACAGGCAGGGGTCTGCTTAGGAAAACGAATGTTAAGGAATGTTCTAAATATAGAAGACCATCAGAAGGTAAAGGGAAATCCAGCCACCTGTGTCTTAGGTAGGGCTCATAGGCAAAAACTGCAAGTGGCTCTAAAGAACTGGCAGCAAAAGCTGCAATGAACCATCACTCTGGATCACAAGGATTTCGTGGGCACATTCCAGCCCCTGCCAAGCATTACAAGTATTACAACTAGCTGCAAATTTTTATTTTTATTTTTTTTTTAGCAGAACTTGCTATTTATTCCAGTGGAAACTCCCTGTAAAGAAAATTGTTCCACTCTGCTACTGTTTGTGTTGGATGATTCATTTGAGAATTTCCAACCGGCTTTTTGGGAAATGCTTACAGTTTTCCCACTTATTTTCCATTATTTCAAGCTAACCTTATGCTGATACGATATTTTGTCGTTTGTTCTGTTGAGTTGAAAAATCACCAAGGGCAGCTGCGGTTCCGTGAAGCCCGGGCACCGCTGTCCGGCCGCAGCCGGTGCCGCCAGCTGCGCCCGTCAGCTGCTGCCGGGGAGGCGAAGGGACGGGGCAGCGATGGCAGGGTCCCGCGCCTGTCCCTCCGTCCCGACCCAGCGCACGGCTCGCACCCCCGACAGCTCCCCCGACCAGCGGCGGGACGCAGCAGCGACTCCGCGGTCGCGCCTCCCCGCACCGGCGCCGCCAGAGCCGCGCGTGGTTCCCGTCCCGACCGCAGGCGCGACCCCGGCCCCGCACCCGAGTCCACCGCCCCCCGCCCGTCCAGCGCCTCCCGATGAGAGGAGCTGAACGGCCCCTGCCGCGACCCCGCGGCGGTGCCGGACCCGCCCGCTGCCGCCCGGTACTCGCCTGGCTNCCGGGGGCCCGCGGGAGCCCCTCCGGGCACGGGGAGGGGTTCTGAGACCGCCCCGGAGCTGCCTCTGCCCCAGCTCGCGGTGGCCGCGATGAGCACGGTGGGCGCTGCCCAGGAGCCCGGAGCTGGCACGGAGAAAGAGCGACCCAGAAAGCGACGCTGCGGGATCGATTTTCTGGGCAAAGGCGGTGGGAGAGCCAAGAAGTGACAGGAGCCGGGACAGCGGGACACGTGTGTTCTGGAAGGGCGCTCTTCCTGCACTCCGGCGCACCTGAGCACTTTGTTTCCCACTCTAGGACTCTCAAGGCTCCTCTCATGGGGATTTTTGCCATACCAGAGAGAGCAGAGTGAGCTGTAACAGCCCTTAGAGACTGGCCCGAGCTCCTGCTGCGCTCCTTTTCTGGTGCTGCCGAGAGTGGGGTCTGTCTGCGATGTCGGCTTCTAGTACCAGTTATCGCAGAGAAGGCAGGAACAGCAATAGGGACCCGAGTGCATTCCCTTTCTGCCCCCTCGTCCCACCCCCAAACCCATTTGTGGGTTTTTGTTGTTGTTGTATAGGAAGTTTCTTTTATAGTTTTCTATCTGCACTGAAGGGAAATTTTGTGTCTATGAAGAAGTCTGTGTTGAGAAAGAAGCCTCTTGAGAGACTATTCCAAGGTAAACACATACCAAGGGCAGACACTTTCACAGTTCTGTCACTTCAAGAAATATCTGTGCTATAAAACCCTCTCTGGAGATGTGCTGAAAGGGATATATTACATGAGAAAAATGTACTCTAATCCATGTTAAGCTATTTTGATCTCTTTCACGTCACAGGTTCAGTCCTGCAAACAACTACTTAAACTGTTAAATAAATGGAAGTCTTTAGAAAATGAGAGTGCAACACATCTCAGTCACACAGACTGTCTTGGAAGGTCAAAAGATTTTTAAAAACTATGAAGAAATATGAGGAATACAATATTTGCCATCTGGTACTCTGTGGTCTGATCTTTGTTTTCTCTCTGCATACAAGATTTGACAATTTGTGAAATCACATCTCCTCTGTCTCTAAACAACCCTTACAAGTACTTTTGAATGCCATATAAAATATAAAAGACATTTTTGGAAAATGAAAGAGTAGCCCCCTCCCCCCCATAAATCTGATTTGCCTTTAAAAAGACAAAATAAAGCAGCCAGTCCCCTCCTTGCCTACCCCCCTGCCCACCCTCACCTCCTCACACACATTCATGGAGTATTCCAAACTATGCAGTCCCTCCCCATCAGCTCTCATTCTCCTGGGAAATACCTCAGGAGGCATTTCCTGTAAGCAAAAAGGTACCACTGGGACAGACTAATTTAAGGCTGCAGTCAAGACTAGTGCTTGTTAGTGCTTTTCATCCATATTTTTCCATGTCTAGTGTCCACAGTCTCAATATGGTTCTGCTTACTTTTGTAGCAACAATAAAATAATTAAAATGGCACAGCCTTTTCCAAAGGATTACCATGGATAAAATTTCTTGATCTTTTCTTTCCAAAGTACCTCTTTCCTAATCTATGAGCAGAAAAGGTTTCCTCTGCAGTTGTAAGTTCCTCTGAATTCTGAGTTTAACAACACTCATTATACCAGATAAAAATGCTTGAGACCCTCTAACCTTATTACATGCCCACTGGTAGCTGGATGGACTTCAGCTGTGTTCCTTTATCTCCACTGCATGGGAAAGAGGATTCAGGATATCTGTGTGCCATAGGTCAGAAAAATGTGTCAGGAACAGTGGGAACATTTCTCCTTAAGTTTTTAGCAAACTTAAACAGAGAATCATCTTCCCTCCTCTTTGCCTCCTGCCCAAGAAACATCCATGAATGACCAGTTTCTGAAGAACAGCGAGTCTTCATAAAAAAAGAATCATAAATAGCCCACTGTGTTTTCAAGTTATTTTTTATGGTATCACAGCAGCCATGTAGGGAATCAGATATGGAGAAAGGAAATAGTTGTATTGGGCTGGGGTACAAATGCTCAGGCACTCTTTCCAAGGAGCAGAATTAGTGCTGTGGAATTCAGAAAGGTCATCTCTGCTTGTGTTGGCTTTGCCTGCTTGTGTTGGACTTTGTTGCTCCACTCCATCATCTGTGTATCTTTCTGAATCACTGCAATGCTGGGTTTGTTTGTTTTTGTTTGTTTTTTTTTTGGTTTTTTTGTGTTTTTTTTTTTCTTTTTGAAATCTGAATACACATCAAGCATGTTTTAAAACTACAACTGCTCCAAGCCAGCTAAATTGGCTGCAAGCCTGGATATTATAGGGAGGAATTCAGTCTTGGAAATCTGACAGCATCAATGGTCTTTAGGTCCCTGGTGTCTTTCAAAGGGGCCCTGAATGTCACTGCTCCACTGAAACAGCCTTTTCTAGCAGGTAAGCCCATTAGTAAACAGATCAAAACCAATTTGTTACAACTGTAGCTCTTAGGGTTAAAAAATTTTATTAAAAAAAGAACCCAGCACCCTCCAAAAAATAAAACCCCAACAGTTTGGAATTTGTTTTCAAAAGGGCATTAAAAATAAATTCCTTGACAACTGTTATTCCAAATCACTGGCTTTGGAGAGGCACAAACTGTGCATTATCCCATGGGAGACATCATAGAGGGACCCAATCCCACACCTCTGGCTCCATCCACATTAGAAAATGAAGAATAAGCCAAGGGATTCCGTTCCAATGCAATTGTTTCCTTTGCTGATTATGGATTTGTTTCAGACCATAGTGCAAGCAGGGAAGGGCTTGGAAAACTCTGCTTGTTTATGGGACAGGGGTGGAAACTTTGCTGCTGTCAGATCTCTGTGACGCTGCTGTGGGAGCAGCAGTGATGAGGTCTCTGTCTGACAGAGCTGCTCACACAGACCAGGGCTGGGCAGGAGGAAAACATTTATCCACCAGTAGGAATATCTTGTTTTATTTTTTGGACTTATTACTTGATAGTGAAGAGAAACTATTTGAAAGAGTCTACCAACACACAGGATCAACAAATAATTCCACCATGCTTCTGGGTTTGTTTTCCATACTACAGTGCTGCAAACACATACTGTGACTCAGGGTTTGCCATGCTGCTGACACTGCTACCTGTGCATGTAATGCTCTGATGTCCAGTGGCCCTAATTAGATGAACAAATGTGGGAACTAGCTAAGACACTTCATCAAGTCTGGCCTTGCACTGTCAGTGAGCTGAAACCAGGGAGGACCCTCCTTTTCTAACCCTAACCCTAACACCCTAACCCTAACACTTCAAGCACTAAGTCATGGGCTGCATCTGAGTGCAGGAGACTGGGTGAGCTGGGGCATGGGTCAGATTTGTAAAAAAAAATCTGTGTTCCTGTGCCATGGCTTGGATGGTAACCTTTGATGAGTGAAGGCCAGCCCATGACATCCTCCCTACACAATGTCATTTAACACAGTTGCCCAAGTTTAATCTTACTCAAGCCAAAGGTTGAGCTGGCCCCTTCTACAGAAGTAATACATTCTATAGTCATTGTGACCTCCTCTCCCTGATTTACATGGTGTTTCCTTTAGCAAGGCTTGCTGGCATCCTGTTTGCCTGGTTCCTTTGTATGTTGCAGCTTCATTCTGGGCTGAAAATACTGTCAGGGTTTCTACACAATGATCAGGCATGTCTGAAGAGCATGAGGGCTACTAAAAGGAATATGCTTCCAAATAGCAGATACTCCTTTTTCTTTCCTCCTTCAGGGCAAACAGTCAGTTTTACAACAGGATTTCTTGCCACAGTCCTCTGAACCCCCACATCAGCTATGTATTTCCCATGCCACTGCTGCCAGTCATTGCCCTTCCTTACCCTCAGCCTTAGGACCCTCACCTCTCACAGCTGACTTGCTGCTTTGTGAAAGACTTTTTTCACAATTAGCAGTATATTCCCTCACTGCCTGCTAGTATTCATTAAAGTGGGGTGACACATAGTTTTGATGCTAGGTCAGGCAAAAAATGTATTTACAACAGAGGCAGGTTCTCCCAGAGGTACAGCCTTCCTCTCCCCCCAGCTCGGGGCTGTGCTCCTGTTTGCAATACAAACACACAGCGTGTCTTGCTGCAGGATTAGAAAACACCTCACTCCTGTTTTGGCCAAGGTTATTCGGCCAAGGTGTTGCTGCTTTTGTGATCTCATCTTTTTTATTTCCATGCACACAAGACCAGCCAGTTCCAGTGGGGTTAAACCATCATTTAGTTGTAAATACCCATGCAAAAATCCACAATCCACTGAAATTGGTGGGATAACTCCTTGGTTGCCCCCTGTTCTCCTATATCAATGAAACTTCAATCACATGAGTAAACCCAGTGAGACTGGGCCACGATTTAATCAATGTGACAATTAGGTTTTGTCTTGCTTCTGTTTCAGAGTTCTGCAGACTCAGAGGAGAAAGCCTCTGGATTAGCAAAGCTGTATTTTCCAAACAGTTCTGCAGAGATGTGGGAGGGACCGGAAAGGGAAAGAGCTGGAGAACAGGTCTTTAGATCTTTAATAGCAATGGCATGAGGAAGGCTCTCTTCCCGTGCCTGTTCTTGTCATTGCCTGCCTGGAAATATCTTGACACAAAGATGGTTTGAAAGGGCAGGAATGTCTATTTGCATTGGGACTGCTTAATCGTAGGTTGAATAGAAGATTAGAAAATTCCAGCAGAAAAGATCACCTTCCCAGCTCCCTGCTCTCATACACTGGGTCTTGTTGAGGCAGCTGAAAGGCAGCAGTTCCCTGGATGCTGAGAGTCCTGTGACTTCCTTTTTTCCTGAACAAAGGCCAGTTGCCTGAGAATTCTGCTTTGTGAAGATGATGTTGAGGTCTTCTTCATGCAAAACAACCCAGCAGAAACACTGAAGCAGCAATGACTTGTCCCATACAGTGATGGAGAATAAGCCTTGCTAAGATCCACTACAAAACTCTAAGAGAGGCCCCAAAGCACACTCAGGGGAAACTTTCAAGCACTGGTAATAATTTCCCTTCAGGTTCCACCCTCCTGTCTCCTGCAATGTAACATCATTGCAGCTGGAGATTTAGTGCTGTTGGATTAAGTCCAGGTTTCAGACCTGGTCCTGAACTCTGCTTTTCATCTCTGCTTGATAGAGGCCTGTTGAAAAAAGCACAGCCAGCGTTGGTGCAGAGGGGAGGATTGCACAGTGGGGGCTTGCGTTTGTTTCTTTTCACATTCCTTGAACTTGAAAATACCTATTGGGATTCCACACCAACAAAACAACCTTTCTTAAGAGGGACCAAGCATGGGAAATATGAGGTCAAACACTCAATGGAAGCAAACTCAGGATGACAGCAAATGTTACAGTGTGACCTGGCCTTGGTGGTGTCTGGTATCTGCTGTAACAGTACACTGAAAGAGGGTCACTTCAAGAGAAAACACTCTACATTTTGGCAGGCTCAGGGAGCCTTTTCTATAACCCTATGTGACAAAGCTTTTAAAGTATAGTTTAAACAGGTGATTAAAGCTGTGTATTTTCTGAAATAGTTCAAAAGGAGTTGCTGTGATCGTTAGAGTACACTCTATCTCCTCAAAGGCAGTTTGTCCAGCTCAGGAGATCCCATCAGATGCTGTCAATGCCCAGGAGAGGCTGGAGTCAGAGGTGTGTGCTGCTTGGTCTGGATGTTCAGCAGCTGCTGAAAACCCGAGTGTGCTAAAAAGGGGCTTTTGTTGCTCTGTGTCCTCCAAGGGCTGGGGGGCAGGTGAAAGTCCCAAGCCCTGTGTGCTAGCTGAGGGCCCCAAGTACCATCAGTGCACATTGCACTGGCTGTGAAGTCACCCACAATTTTATCCTGAAGTTCAATCATGTCACAGAGCTGCTCCTCACCAGTAATGGACATTTAGCTCCTCCCTGTGCCCACATCAGCTCGTGGTTGCTGGTTCTTTGTGACTGGCCATTTATGGGAAAATATGTGCTTTTGAGAGTATGAGTTTTTGCCATGGAAGCACTCTGCCTATGCAGACAGGGTTGTTCTTCCTGCCAGAAGTCCTGTGTACAAGATTTAGCCTTTGGAAAAGGAGGTAATCAGTGCATCCCACGTGTGTTTGGAGAGGAATGCACAGCAGCTTGTGAAAATGATCCAGTGCATGTGTTGAGCACCAAGAATGTCAGCAGGCAGAGCTCTGAGGGCTCTGCAGGGGCAACCCACAGCTCTGTGCAGTCACTGCTGAGAGCAGCTCTGAGCAACAACCATCAAACAGCCATGGCTGTGAGGAGCACAGTGTTCATCCTGGAAAACTGGACCCCCAGGAGCACCTTCCTTCCTGTTTCAAATGGATCAGTTATGAGGAGCACAGCAAAGTTCACATGGCTTACTTAAAAATTATTTTAACCTGAAATAAGAGAAATAAGACCTGGGAATAGTCCCCAAATTTGGGATCCAGGATCAGGAACTCCACAGGAGACATCTGTAGTGCATGGCACAGGTTACAATGGATGGGCTGAGTTCTCTGCCTGTGAGCTGTGGGCTGGGGCATTTGAGCTGGGAGATAAACTGAGCAGTGAGATGAACAGCACCAGCAGGCTGACCGTGGCTGCAGACCCTGTGTTTCCCAAGAGGAGCACATATGAGTTAACATGAATCACATCATGTGTGTTTGTAACTGCATGGCTGCAGCATGTGTTTTTGGATGGGTGTGTTTACAGATGTTTTTGGCCAACTTAAAATATCCTTGGCAAGAGGCAGTTCTGTGAATCTGAACCAAGCCAAACACACCTCTGAGGTCATTACTGCTATGAGATCACCACCTAGGCACAGTGCTCAGGACCTCTGAAGGCTCCTTTTGTCTTTTTTTTTAAACATTTTTTTCTCCTATTTGAAGCTGATCCAGGGCAATTACTATCCACCAAAGGGACAAACTGAAACCCTTTACAATCCAGAGCTGTAACAGCAGGGTGTGGAGATGGCATGCAGGGGCTAAGACAAAGTGTGTGTGGCTGTGTTCTGATTCTTCAGAAGGACTCCAGACTCATGAAGTCAGTGTACATATCAGATTACCATGATCCTCTGGAATTTTCAGCAGAGCCTCCCATTAGGTCACTATTTCTATGTTTTCACTGAAGGATATTTATGAACAAGCTTGATTTTTTTTTCCTCTACATGGTCTTCAAACCTGTTAATTTTATTTATCAACCTCTTTGGCCCATGCTTTTCAGGAACCTGGTTTAGAGAGGGGTCTGATTTCAAATGTCAATTGCTAGCACCTCAGGGTGTTGGGGGTCAGCTGCATCTTGGTCTAAGCCATGTGGGTCAGGCAGTCTCCAAACCAAGCCAATTTTTTTTTTTTAATTTCTTTTTTTTAGCAGAAGGAGCAAAAACTTGAGCTGCAAAATGTTGAAATTGTAGGGAGGAGTACAGTTGGAAGGCTACTGCAATGAAGGATGAAGCTTTTGTTTACCCTGTGGTAACACTGATATGTGTGAATACTTTTTGTAAGAAGAAGATGGCTCAGTAACCCAAAAATCAGGAGAAACATTTCTGGAGAAGTTGTTCTCTAATGACCCCCAGACCCAACACTACAGCAACTCTGAGGCCTCTCTGTGTGCTCAAGGGAACTTTGAAAAGATGCTGTTTGTTTGCTTGAAGGGATGGACAGCTCTTGCTGAACCTTGGCACCCTACCCAGACCCTTATACCACAGTTTTTCTTCCTCAGAGAAGGACATTGGATATAGAGGGTTAACAGGGTAAAATAAGGGTGGAGTTGATGGGATTAAAAAGGTGGTCAGAGCATCTGGGATGGAGCGTTCTGTTTGGCAGCACAGAGCAGGCGCTGCATCCTTCTCCATGCCACACACAGACATTCTGCCTCTCATCTCATCTTTGCAATCCACTCACACACAGCCATACACAGCCTCTTTTGTCTCCTTCCCACTCCCTTGACACCACTCACACACCCACACATCCACTCTCTCTCAAATACTTTCTTCTGCTCTGGTTTTCATGCAGATGCCTCCCCTCTGGACCCTGTCTTGCACAACATCCCCTCCTGGCTGGCACTAGCACCCTGCCTCTCCAGACCATATGCAGAGCAGAGGCATTTCCTTTTATTGTCCATGCAGCCCCTGCAGCCCCACCCAGCTCCCGTCTATTCCCTGCAATAACACATTTGGAGTGGAAGTAATCCTGCTCAGAGCAGCCACACAGAGCACAGGAGAGCTGTCTTCACCCCAAATTGCTTCAACTTGTAGACTACTACTTCCTGCCTGTGGTCCCAGAGGAAGAGGCTAACTCAGGCTTGGAATACGTGGTGGCAAGATGCCCTGTGCTGCTCAAAGGCTGTGAGAATGTTTGCAAAGCACCTCTGTGCTCTGCTCTGCAAGAACAAACCTTGCACAGGCAGCTTCAGCAAGGAGTTCTCCAGCAGATTGCATCCACTTGGTCTGCAAAAATGTGTGAGCATGATGGGGATCAGAATGACATGGCAATGTCTTTATGGGTGGTAAAGCACTTGATCTCCTTGCTGAGGGTGATGGCAAAAGGGCTGGAGAGGATCAGTGATGACCATCTGAGGAGTCTGTATTACACAAGTCACAGGCAGAACAGCTTCAGTGCAGTCAGAGAAACAACACCAGCTTGTGCATGCCAAGGAACTGACCCCAAAAGGTAAATCTTAGTAGAAGTAGGTAACAAAAAAAATCCACCAGAAATAAGAGCACAAGCAGGACCCTGCCCATATAATCCATTTCTTCCTTAGAAAACCAAATTTGGAGACACAGAGCATTTCTCTATTGTGGTAAGCTGCAGTCTATAGGACCACACTGGACTAGAGGAGATTTCCAGCAGTGTTTCTGAGCTCTTTCCTCAGGACTTCCCCATAAGGAGCTCCTGTGCCAGTGATAAGCTGGAACACTTTTGGCTCTCTACCACTATCTGCTCATGAGAGGCCAAACACAAACTGGAGTCCACTACTTAATACAGAGCTTGTCAGCCCTTCCACAGCAAATCTAAGTATTCCCTTACTCCTCCTCATCTCCAGAATTCCCAGACTCTGCCACTGCACTGCCAGCTCCATACAGAGCCCAGAGGAATATGTTACAAGACACCTGCTCCTTGCTTTATCTTTAGTGTTGGTGTATTTTGCTAGCAGGGTGCACCTTGCTGGTGAAGGATCAGTGATGCTGCATAGGACCAAGGAGCCAGTGAAATCAGTGCTGCCAGGAGCTGTTAGTGAAGCACAGCTTGATCCCAAAGTCATCAGACTCTGGCATGGAAAGGACAAATGATGCCCTGGCAATCACTGGGAGCTGGCTGGGTGAAATGCATGTGTGATTTTCTGGGATGAAGCTGGGATAAGTTCTACAAGCACCATGCAAGCCCTGTCAGCACTGCTGCTGCTGCTGCTGCTGCTGCTGCTGCTGCTGCTGCTGCTGGGGAAACCAGCTGATGCCAGTTTAAAGAGAATCTGAAAGTAAAATAAGGGCAAAAAGACAGACAGAAGCCAAACTGTGGTGGTCAGTCCCAGGGCTGGGAATGTAACAGCCCCAGCTGCTGAGTCAGCCAGGGCAGCAGACCCTCACTCAAGCTTGCTACAGACATGCAGAAGCAAATAACCACAGCAGGGAAGCCACAGAACCTGAAGACTCCACGTCTGTATCTCTGACCTCTTCCTCTCCTCATTTGGCTGGAAACATTTGGCAAGGGATATTGTTACAGCCCTTCCTGAACTGGGGACAGTGGCAGGAGTGAAGGGCACTGAATCCACCAGCCCAATCCCTTGATACGCTATGGCTATCTGAGACTGGTGAGGACCACGGGCATGTGGCAAACCTGATTGCCCTGGAGATGGTTGTAATAGAGAAACCTTGCATTGGGATCACTTCTGGGACATTAACATCTCTGTCAGCTGCCTAGAGCAGGAGGAGTAGTTGTAGGCTTTGAGAGGTGCTCAGTGCTGCTTCCTGGAAATGTCTGACAGCCCCAGTTCAGTAAGAACTACTGACTCTCATAGCCAGGGAAGTCATTGCCAGAACTTTGTTCAAAGTTTAATGAATTAGGAGCTTAATTACTTTTGTGTTATATGTAAAAGGAAACCCTAGCAAGGACTTTTGCCACACAGACAGATGAGAGGCCAACATTTTTCCAACCAAAACTAATGAATCTGATGAAAATGTGGTGAAAATTTGCAAGTACTCAGATGTAAAACCTCCCAGTGCCTAGACCTCACTTCATCTTATGTCTTGCCAGACTTGGTTCACAATACTTTCCTTCCCACTCCATGTTTTGAGGGGTTAATAATGCTTATTAAAGTGAGGACTCTTGTGTTCCATTGTTTTATATAATTTCTACTACTAAAAATATATGTTCTAATAACAAAAGGTCATAAGAACACTTTCTAAGGGTGAAGACATGCAAGTCCTCTGGCTTTGTAGTCTGACTAGGCATAATTCTATTAAAATTCATTAGAAACACCATGTCCAGGTGAATTAGAGCCTTCTGGTTTGTGTTGTGATGGAATTATGTGTTTTTCATACTCAAAATAAGGAAAGCTATCTCTTTATGGTCCCTCCCATCTCATATAAAGATATATTTAAGTTTAATTGTAAAGTGCTTCACAATTCTTGAGTGAAAATTTCAAAGTGCCAAGTACCACACTGATGCAATTATCAGTTTGGCCCCCTATCAAAGATGCTGTGATGTGCATCCTTATTAGAGAGGGGAACCTTATCATGAGGATGAACTCATGTCAATCTTTTCTTTTGGTTTGCTGGATTCCAGACTTCCCTTCCACATCTGACATGTGGGTTTTATTGTTCAACTGGCTTTCTTCTTCCACAAACATCCTGGCTGAAGCACATGGAAAGGGAGGAGGGCAGACGTTCCTCTCTGTATATGTTTGAGCTTTTCTGTCTTCTTGCTATGTGGTCCCAGGAACACAGGGAGGTCCCTGCATATTTAGAAGCTCTTTGTTTCCCAGTTTCCAAGGCCAGATGACACATTCTGGTGTCTTGTGGCTCTTTTACCTCCAGGCTCTGAATTTGTTATAAACAGAGCTGAGATGCCCTCACCAAGGCACTTTGCAGCTAAGGAACTTCTTATTGGTAACCACTGTGGAAACAGAGCAAGTTGCACCAGGAAAAAAGGCAGAGAGACCCTGGCAAGGCACTTTTCCTGCACTAATCTTGGCAGAGGGCGCTGTTCTCATCACCTGTGCAGAGATCGGGTGCCGTGCACCTTGTCCACTGTCACAGCACAGGCGATGGATTTGCTGGCCACACCCAAGTTCATTGCACTGCATCTAAGTGCACAGGTGCCTTTCACTGGGCTTTGGACTTGGTCCTTTGTGCCTTTGTTAGCAAAACAAATTGTCAGATGATCCCACCTGGTTTTGGCATCACCTTTATTATTAAACAGTTTATTATTGACTGGATTGTTGTAATACCTCAGTGTTATATTTCACATAAGCACAAGTCTCAAGGTGGTCCCTCATAATCTCATGCAAGGAGAGGAGTAGAAGAGTCAATAGAAGAGTCAGGAGTGGAAGAGTCAGAGTTCACTCAGCTCATGGACATGCCTTTTCTCATTCTGTTTGGGAAAAATGCTGCAAACCATGTATGATTGAGAAGGTGAGCTTGTAGTGTATATGTGGACTAGCTTTCTGCTAAAGTGCAGGAAGTAGAAGAAGTTATCCACTTGTCAGAACAAGGTCTTGTCTGAGATTGTGAAGTTATAATTTCTTTTTTTTTTTTAGATGACCATAAGATCCATGATCTACAGGGCACAAAAATTCTTATTTATCTTTCAATCAAAACCTGCAACGTGTTTTATGTCAGAGAAAGCATGAACTAGGTTATATGCTTTTCTGAAATGAAAACAGCAGCATGGCCAAGGCCCAGGGAGCTGAAATGCTGGAGAGTGGGAGCAAAAGGAGCCAGGATGCACTGCTGGGGTAGCACTGTTTCCCCTAGAACAGTGGGGAGGGTGCCCTGGGCTGAGCTTGGCAGTGGGTGCAGCACACGTGTGCCCCTGCCTGCCCACAGGGACTCCAATGGCCAGTGCTCCGTGAAAGAGCTCATTTAACATCTAGGTGGGAGAGCACAAAGGAGGCATGGAAGTGCAAGCAGTGAAGCCAGGCTTTCAGCTTTCCACCCTTTAAAGGACGAAAACATCAGGGAAGGTGTCACAAGTCAATTTGCTTTGGCAGAGAAAGGGGGAAAGAAACCCTGTGGGCTGGCTGGGGTCCAGAGGATCTGTGCTGGCCACAGCCAGGGTGATGCTGTGCCCAGGAACAGAGCAAGGTCTGTGTGTGGGGCTGGTGACCCAGCTCTGAGCACTGTGCAGGGCTGAAGGTTCTCTGGGGTGAGGGAAGGACGCACCAGCTGCAGGTATCATCTGAGGTCCTGGCCTGTGTCCTGCTGTCCTGCAGGGAATTCCTTTCCTTGCTCCAGGATGTGTGTGTGCCAGACCCTGTGTGTGTGTTTGTGTTTGTGTGTGTGTGTGTTGGAATGGGGGGTGGAGGAGAAAAAAAAAGCCACCATTCAAGCTAAATAACCTCCTTGGCATTAACCTTCACCTTCCTGGCTTTTTCTGCCCAGCTGGACAAATGAACTCTCTGAGGGATGAGCAAAGGAACATCCCATTCCTTCATGCAGGGAAGCACGCAGGATTCTTTGCATGGAAGTTTTTAGGGACACCTCAGTTTGTGTCTGTCTCACTCTATTAATTTCCACATTCTGGACAGTCCTGAAAGAGCCTGAACACCAAACTTGCTGACCTGGAGGAGATAGTCAAGGTTTTAATCTAAACTGGAAGTGAAAGGTGCATCTGTTCAGGCTCTTTAATCAGTAAAGTATGATCATGGTGTTGAGAGTTCAGCCCATGGCAAACCCTCCCCATCTCACACCTCTAGCAATAATTCCGCCTCTGCTCACTGACACATCTGTTTGCAGCTGATTTTATTTTGGTGGGGTGATGGAGACCAAAACAGAAAACAGGACAGATCTTATTTTAAAGGACATGGAAATCCTGCTCTCATCTAACAAGCTGTATCTATCTCCTAACCTGTAGTTCTTGTTTTTGAGTCCTACATATGGAAATTGTTACTCTGAGTTATTACAAATAATTACTTTGTGACACTGGAATTCCTGGGCCGGGTATCACACCCATGTTAAGGCTCCCTCAGACATGCTGGACTGTGCTGGCTGTACTGGGGCAGGACCAGGCTGCTGTCTGCAGCCTGTGATTGCTGTTCTGAGGAAATGGGCTGTATGCAGGAGAGTTAGTCACAGCGCTCTGAATTGGGTGGAGGAGCTTTGCAAAGTTGTTTTGCCCTTAGAAGCATCACCAGGACCAGATCAGCCAAAGTGTCATCAAAGTGTTTCCCTCAACTGCCTCCTGCCTTGGACAGCTGCTTATTGAGGTGGTAAAAATTCCTTGTAGGAAAATGACAAATGTTTAGAAACAGTCCCAGTCTCCTTCCAACAACTTAGTAATTTTCCTGTGACCTCACTCCTTCTGTAAAAGTGCATGTAAAAGTTCCAAGATTTTAATCTTACTCTCTAACACCATTGTCCTGTGCTTCCAAAGGTGGAGCAGCTTAGAGAGCTCTCCAGGAAGTCAGAAATCCTCAAAATATTTCTACTAAGATGCAGCAATGCCTATATACAAAAGTTTGCCATCATCCCTCCTTGAACAGTGAGGCCCATCAGCCTCACTGATGGGAAATAAAAACCCATCATTGTGTGAGCCCTGGGGCACTGTGAGGCACAAGTTGTGTGCATGAGATGGGTCAGAGAATGAGGCTCGTGAGTCAGTCACAGAGCTGGTGATGTGACAATCATGTGACACCCTCCCTCATCACATGGCATTTGGACAGAATGAGCAGCTCTTCTGCTGTCCATGTTGCCAAGGATTTTATGGGATCATTGTGAGACACTGTACAGTTAACAGACATAAGTTAGGAATAAAACAATCTCAGAAATGGATTTTTCTCATGACAAATGAACATAGAAAATAACATAATTCTTTCTGTTTTCTTACTTTTCTGCACAATGGCCAAAACATTTCAGAAATCAAACAAAATGAAAACAAACAGTTAAAAATAAATGAATTAAACCTATTGTATGTTTCTTTTTTTTTTTTCTTTTTTTTTTTCCCCTTCAAATTAACCTTGGGTAGCTTGTCCCTCATCCTTGTAGGACCAGGGCTTAACTCTGCACATTTTGTCAGACAGCATTTCTCTGAACCGTTGGACTGCTGGCACTTCCTGATCTGTGAAACAAGAGTTGGGAGACGTTGTGTAACTTGTGCCTTCGACTTACATGAAAGATCCCCTGCAGTCAGGCTCCCACCCATACCTGGAGGTGCAGGCACACCCTCGCGGCATCATCAGTCAACAGGTTGGAAATTCACACCCCCAGGCTTTGAAAATGTTTTTAATTTTTTGTGGGTTTCCCCCATTCCTTCTTTGCACTAGTGCCATACACTTCCTAAGATAGGAATTAGTTGGAGAAAAAGTGATTATGGAGACAGGCAAGCAGAAACATCTGTCAGCCAAATGGTTACCCAGAACCAAAGCTCCAATTTTCAGTCCATGAATGGCACTTTTTGTCTCTGCCAGAGGGTGAGTCTGGGTGAGTGCCCAGGAGCCAAACAAGAACTGAACAGAGAAAGCATCAGCGCAGTCAGTAATACAGGAAAAGGCGGAATTTTTGTGGAATCTTCACTCTTTCCTGCTGGTTTCCTGCTTGCTACATGTGAGCCACAGAGACATCTTTTGTACTGCAAAGTAAAGCACAGCAGTGATTCTGGGATGACCAGACTGAGAAAAATAGCTCATGGAAAACCCACTGCCATTAACCTGACTTCAACTCTTGTTGTGATGTGCAAGTCAACTAACAATTGCTCTGATTACCAGGGATTTGGTCAAAGTTCTCATTCTCTTTATTTCCTCATTCCTTTGGTAACAGCCTGGCAGCCCCCCAGCATCAGGGAGGGTGGTCACAGACCTGTCAGTGTCACACACAGGCACCCAAGCAGCTCCACACCTGCATGGGTTTTCTCTCTCACAGTCATAAGAGTTTCTATTTATTGATGTATGCTAACCTATGTGTGTATTAATTCAGGAAAACCTTTATCTGGAGATCTCTCAAACCTTTTTTTTTTTTTGGTGCAAGGACTAGTAAAAACCTTTCACATGAGTTTCCTGCTGTTGAGGACAGAAATAAAGCTGGACATTCACTAAGAAGGTTTTTTTTCATTTTGTTTTAGACTTGGTTTGGCAGTGAGGTGATGTGATTTATGGTGAACACCACATCCAGCACAAGGCTGCTGTAAGCTATGTGAGTGTGTGTTTTTATAAAGAGATTATATTTATCTCAAAACCAGAAGGCTGGTGGGGGAAACTTTCCCAGGGTCTTTACAGTATCTTGCACAGAAAGGAGGGAAAAAACCCAACATAAAACCTTACCAAAAAATATCACACTGCAGTTTTGGAATTGATTCCGCTACCAAAGCTTGAATAAAGAATAAAACTCAGAATAAATGAGTCTGATTTTGAAAGAAATGCTTGCTTTCTTTTGAAAGAAAACCATCCATGCCCCATCCCAAGGCATCTGGCTTAAGAGCAAGTGCCAGAGAGATGGGAGCCTCAGAGATAATACACTAACCAACCCTCTGTTATCATGGCTTAAACATGATTAATTCATGTGGAACTTGTTGTAATAATATTAGTCTGGTGACCTCATTTGTTATACATGTTGCTGCCACTAGAACTCCAATACATCACCCAAAAGATACAGAGCTCACAGCCATCTGTGCTGTACCTGCTTGTGAGGTTCTCTGGATCTCCTCCTCTGCAATTGCTGCCCAGTTCTTTACCCCTGGTAGCTGAAGCTTTCAAAAGAAAACTGCTGGCAGTGATTTGGATGGTTTAGGTTTCAGGACCAGCCCAATGCCCCAGCATGTTCAGACTTTGTTTTGGTGCTGCTCTACTCACTGAGAAATCCTCACTTTGTTCAAATTGTAATTATTGAGTTTTGGTATTAACTTTTTTTTGTCCTCTTTCCCATCACCCTTGTCAAAACTCTCCTCTTTATCCATTTGCTTCACTTAATTCTCTCACCTGACAGATACTAGGGGTCTGCTGACCTTCCTTCTGTCCACAGCATGGCTCTCATCTTAACCTGATTATTAGAAAAAGCTGGAAGGATTAAATCAGTTTAAAATTCTTTTTTGTTTGCCAAATGTATGTGGACCAATCACATCTACTGTCAGATGTTGCTGGGCTTGGATCTTCTGCGAAGGGTTTAGGCTAGCAATCAATTTCCAGTGCAGGAGTCACTAAAATTCCCTCCATGCTGTTCAGCTCTCATACAATCAAACAAAGTTTGTCAGGTACTCAGAATCAGATTAATGCACTTTTCTTGAGTTTGAGCCTTGCTCCTAGAAGCTCCCCACTTGTCTGTGCACTCCCCAAGCCAGCAGGTCCAGAAGATCCCTGTGGGGATGGGTGCCCAGCACTGGAGATGACCCAGCTGGGTGGGGACAGGCACAGGGCTGCTTGATAACCCATGAGATCCAAATGCCCACCCTGCAATCCCCTACCTGAGCCACCCTGAGCACTTTGCAGGTCTGCACTGTGAGGCTAACACACGGGGACTTCACAGCACTTATAAAACTTCGTTGGAGTCTGCATCATGAAATGTGTTATTAACAATCAATTTCTTTGTTCTCCCAAGGACATTTTGTCCCCTTCTATCAATGCACTCTGCAAACATCACTCCATGTATTTCCCTTGGCTTCATTTCATGTCATTCTTCTCCATTTTAGCTTGTATCTGAAACTAGTGGGACGCAACTGTGCAAAAGGATACTGAAGATTGAAACCTAGTAAGAAAAATGCCCTACCAGCAAGATTCATAAAACCTTGGCAGCATTTCCCAGCGTGAGGGGATGGAAACCCTGCCACTTAAATCATGTTAGTCTGGGCTCAGTCTGCAGCTCAGGAATGTGCTGCAGGGAACCAACTTCTGCTAGGCCAAAGTACCTTTCCATGCATACGAATATTCCCACTCCAGATGTGAGGCTTGGAGGAGGTGCCATGGAGTACAGGCATCTCCTTGTAGTCTTCCAGTTTGATTTTCTTCTGCCCTCGCTTTTCATCAAAATTCCCTGGAATAACTGACAGGTAGAAACATCTAAGAAATAATGAAATAATTTAAAGCTTGCTGAGAACAAATAACAACTTAGGGAAGGACAGCAGAAAAGGCAGTCCCTTGGCAGTGGCCGTCTCATTGGAACAGTCTCACCCTAGCTGCGCCAGGTGTATTCACTAGGAAGGTCAGGTGCTGATTAGTGCACCCCAGCTGGGACCTGCCTGTGGCAGAGGATGTGATCTCAGACTGGGAACACAAATAGTTTTAAAGAGTGAGTAAATAAAGAAAATGGTGGGGAGGAGTGTCAGAACAGAAAACTTGCAGAGGGTGAAGTGTATTGGATCAATTACTGACTATGAACAATTTCTGCTGTGTTCAAGAGAAGAAAATTAGCTGTTTAAGAGATTCTAATGCACTTCAAAACACATGAAAAGTCTTTATTCTCAAATGCTTTTCTTTTAACTTAACAACCTTGAGATGTTTTTGACTACTTTTCCATGGAAATGTGGACCACCCTGATTTTAGGAACTTTGATTTCTTCCTGATCCCAATAGTGCTCCCATAGTATTTGTATTCCGTACAAATAGCAGGAGCAAAGAAATTTCCTGGGCATTTGAAGAACAACCAAGGCAGCCCTTCAAAACCGTACTACCAGTGCATGCAGCCCTGATTCCAGTTGCCTTAGTATCCACAACTCCAAGAATGGCACCACAATGCTACCTGTGATGCTGTCACTCTCCTTGGAGAAAAGCCTCCTCTTGCTCTCCAGGTGCCAATCCTCTGCTTGCTGCAGACCCAGGACATCCACTGCCTCCCATTCCTGCCTGAACCCCTACACAGTGTGCAACACTTCATTCATGCTCCTCTTTTGAACCAAACCAGCCTTCATAGTAGAACTGATTTTGTGATTATTTATATAAGGATATTAACATTACAGTACTTGAATTGTCTTATGGCAGCTGATGGTCACTGACAAAGAAGAAACAGGGCAGTGTTGGAAGCACCAAGTTTTCCTGATGCAATGGGATATCCCACTTGGCAGAGCGGGGTATAAACTGCATATCTCCCAAATCACATCCCTCCAGCTTCCATTGATTCCCAGGCTGTGGCTATGCTGTGAACAAAACATTCTCAGCTTAAAAGCTTCAGCACTGGACCAGTGATTGTCTATCCTACTTAATTATTAACTCACACCCTGGCACTATTTTAGCTTTTGCTAATAATACTCTTCTAAATGATGCCTGAACACTGTTTGGACAATATCATAAATCAGGAACAATTGCCAACAGGCAGCATGGGCAAGTGTACAGTTCTATGCTATGCAAACACTGCTCAGATGAACTGCAGCATGGGATGTGTTTTCTTTCATGTGCTTTCAACTGAAAAAAAACACATGAAAAATTAAGGCTTATGCTTTAGGAACACAAAGGTTCCACATGTGGATTCGAGGGCTTTGTAATGTGGGCAGAACCAAACTCATGCTGTTGGATCCTGGGGCTCAGGAATGGCCTGTTCTGTTCAGAGGTGTGGGCAGAGCTGGCTGCTCCCCACAGGACCTGGGTTTCATCCCACTGCCCTCCCCTCCTCTTCTGCAGCTGCTGGGCAGGATGAGGGCACATCCCCACATCCCCTGTCCCCTGTTTGCCTGTTAGTGCCGGGTGGCACTGGCTGGACCATGGCCAACGGAGGGCACCAGGCTGTCTGGCTGACTCTGTGATGCAGGCTCCTCAGGGCACGGCTGTGCCATGCTGTGAGCTGCAGGTTAGAAGGCAAGAAGCTTTTCTGTTGGAAGAAAAACCCTCCTTTAAAGACAGGAACGAAGGAAAATGAGAAGCAGTCCCACTGTGCCAGTTCAGCCTTTACTGGACCTTGTCGAACTTTGTTGCAAATGTATTTAAATTGGGTGTAGAGCTGAAATTCAGAAGGTTTTAGGGGTTTGTGTCTTTCAAGTTCTTCCTGAGAGAAAGAGTTTTCATTGCAGTGGACCCACCAGGAACTCTCTTCTCACTGGACAGGCAGCTTGCCTGGTGCCACTGCTGGCAAGGTCTGGGACAGGCATGGTCTAATCAAATGCTGTCAGTGTGTGGCAAGCTCAAGAGAGGCTAAAGCCAAGACTTTCAGAGAAGTGAAATACTCCCAATCTTTTTTATGTGAGCTAAAAAAAAATTGAGGAAGACAAACTTGCTTTCAAGCTATTGTCACCCTGTACATGCAGGGAAGTGTGTGTGTGTGTGTACACTGAGAAAAGGTTTAAGAGACAGAAAACCCCAAATTCTCGGTTCACATGAAGTAAGAAATACTTTTTATCTTTCCCATGGGCACATGATGCAAAAGGTTAAGAACCAAGGGCTGAAAGGAAAAAGTATCTGAAATATGCATTTACTTTATTCTTCCCATGTTTTTGCAAGTGAAAAATGTTACATATGTAAAGAAACTGGAGAGCCCTCTCACTTCATCAAATAAATGAAAGGAAATGTGAGAAGGAACATGCCACACTCAGTATGCATATATACTTATATTTATCTCCCAAAGATTGATTAAAGCAAAAAAATGTGTCCCCGAGTAAAGAAACAAAATGTTTCATTCCGTAAGAAAATGACATTGCAAACCACATTTTCATCAACAAATTGCAGCAGTAACAGTGTGACTTGGGAGCTGCTCAAAGGGGAAGAACGACCTCTGTGTAGTTGTGAGCAGGAATGCTTGTGGGACCCCAGGGGTGGGAGCCAGAGCCCTGCAGGGATGCACAGGGAGCTCTGGCTCTGCTGCAGGAGTGAGGCACACTGGCATGGCCACACTACTAGAGAGCAGGCACTGATATTTTGTCTGCACCGGCCTTGGTGGTTACCACTACACGGTTACAGGAACTCCAACTCCCATTGGGAAGTGCAGGTACTCCTGATGATTCAACTCAGGTGCTCTTGAAGAGCAATAATGTCTCCCTTTTTGCCCCTGCTCCACTATGCTTTGCAACTGCCATCACTGTTCCCAGCCCAGGCAAACCTGCTGTCCCTGCTCTCCCTGAGGCTGGTTCCCCTTCCTCAGGATGTGACCTGCCTGTGGGTCAGCACAGTTCCTCATCTCATTTTGCATCCTCTCAGGCCTGGCACAGGCCCCTTTCCTGTAGGACATTCCAGTGGTGAGTACTCACTTGCATCCTGACCAATGCAACATCCACACACCCAGTGCTGGCTGTGTGATGCAGTTTGTCACTCACTCATCCCTTTTGTTCCTCAAGTTTCCCATCTCAAGGCATTAGTAGCATGAAACTCATTACAGTGCTCATCCCAACTGGAAACACCTGCAAAACCTGAGGGACTGTAACCAAGGAAGAACTTCGCTGGGTCAGGCTGAAGGATGCAAAGTTAGACCAGTGAGGGAAAGATGGTCATTGTGATCCTGTGTAGAGGCATGTGGTGCCCTGTGCCCAGGAATCATGTCCATGGCAGGCGTTTGCCATCAGCTGTGTGCACACAGTACCCAGAAACGCTTAGGGACAGTCCCTGAGCACACACTGTGCTTGGCAGCAGTGCTGGACAGTGATGGAGATGGCTGGCAGAGCAGTAGGAGTTTGGTTATGGTTTGGGACTGACAAGAACCAGGTTCTTGCCATTACTGACAATGGCAGGCCCTGCAGGTTTTTTTTCCAACCGGGTCCCAGCAGAAAGCTGTGGCCCACACAGCGATATCGAGGACCACAGCAGGGCTGTCAGGAAGGCAATTCCCAGCACAAGGAATTCTTCGGTGCTGCAGCTTTCTGCAGTAACTGAGCGGGACTGCCCGGCGCTGACTGCGAATGAGCCTCCGGGCCCCGTCAGACGGCTCGGGCTTTATTTGCAGTATTTTTACATGGATTTTAAAAATAAAACCCGCTCCCCCGCCTGAAAGTCGTCCTTGTCCCTTTCTGACCAGCAGTCCTCTCCCCGGAGAGGCCGCGAGCCCAGGACCGCCAAGAATGTTCCCACGCAGCTTCCACGGCGCCACCCGCCGCGGACCGCGGGGCTCTGCCGGCCGCCAGCCCCGCCGGGGCGCGGGCTCCGCNCGGCCGCGGGTGGCAGCGCGGACGGCGGCGCCGCTCCGCCCCAGCGCCCGCTCGGCAGGGCCCCTCCGCAGCTCCGGGCCCCTCCGCAGCTCTGGGCCCTGTCCTGAGCAAGAGCCGCTCTGTGCTGGGGGGAGCCCGGCCCAGCCTGGTCCCGAGAGTCGGCTCTGCGAGGCCGGGGCAGCTCAGTCTCCCCTGCAACCTCCGGAGACAGCGCCGCTCTCCCTGGTGTGCCGGTGACTTCGGGAGTGTCTCGCCCTGTGTGTCTCTCTCGCCTTGTTAGCACCAGTCACGCTAAATTTGACTTTGTGTTTACTAAAAAGTTTTAAATCTTTAATATAACACATACCTCTGATATACAGCAGAACAGTTTTTAAACGACACTAGTCTTTGTGGCCTGCCCAAATCCCGGCTGAGGCTCTCCCGACAGGACACTGGTGGAACAGCCGGGTCCCTGCCCAGCCTGCCCATCGGGCTGGGTATTTACCTGCTCAGAGAAGCGGTCCTGCCTCGAGTTACCCTGTCTGCTCCAGGTTTAAGATTCAGCATTCACATTTGCTCAGCCTTTGACAGAAAGCCATGAGAAGAGCTGCATCCCTTCCAGCCCTTCCGACCAGCCCTGCAGGCAGATCGATGGCCTGACTCCTTGCCTGTGGGCATCTCGGGGGATAATCAAAGCTCTAACACTAACACCTCACTCAGGCCATGTGCTCTGATGGGCAATTTCTTGTCTTTCTTGGTGCCAAGTGTAAGTTCACTGTCTGGATAAGGCTGGGGTGCTGCTTAAAATAGACCTTATGTGCCTTGTTGGATTTGTGCAATGTTCCATAAGCTGCTTTGGAAAGAGACATTTGTGTCTACATTTGAACTTTTCAGTCGGAGTGTTGTTAAAGCTCATTCCCATCCCTGGATAAGAATAAGCCATCAGGGTCAATAAAACCTCTTTCCTTCCATGTATTTCCATGCTCTTGCCTGAAGGGATCTCTGATTCATACCTGACTGAGTAAAGGATGTGAAGCAACTCAGCTGCTTTGGGAAGGGGGAGAAATCCCCAGTGATACAGGCTGGCCTTTCAGCCTGCATCACTGCTCTAGGCTGTCACATGAGGCACAGCATAGGGAAGAGGTGTGCTGCTAGAATTTCACTGGAGTGGAAAACACCTTGAAATGTCTCAAAAGCTCCAATACAAGAGGGAAGATGTGATGGAAATACATAATGGATGCTGGAGAGATTCCGGTCTGTTTGGTGTGTCTATCCCAGTTCAGCTATAGTGTAAAGGCATATGACTTAATGAATAATTAAGACTTAAGAGTCCAAAAGAAAAGAAAAGGCTGTCCAAGTTATGAGGGCTGTGGCCTTCTCTCAAACTACAGTTTTTCTCTTAGGAAGGGTGAGAAGCCTTGCAGCAGTCAAGGCAATGCTTATGAAAATCAGGGTTCCCACTTTTGCAAACTTGTTGGCAGTTGTACCAAGCCACAAAATTGTGTTTTGGCTTTTCTTGTGCCACTCTGAAGAGGTCTGATGAAGCAGGTCATCCTGCTGTGACAGATGTTTTTTCACAATGTCTGTGAACATCTTCTGTGTCCCAAATGGGGAGGTTTGATGTAATGATTATGAGGTGGCCTAGCAGCATGATGCCTCACGTAGTGAGAGACAGAGATGTGTTGTACAGAAACCCCCTTCTGTTCTGTTATGATGGTCTTTGGGAAGCACTTCATTGCCACAGAGAAAGGTGGCTGATGTAAACCCAACTGTCACTGTTGAGCAACACAGCAGGCGAGCTGCGAGCCAGAGCCCCGCGGTCACACACTTCCCTTTGACAGCGACTCTGCAAGCAGAGGCAGCAGTGTCGAAATGCCCTCTGTCTTCTAAAGGGGGGTGAGAGATAACTGCACATCTGCCTCCTCCCAGAAGCCCAGAGTGAAGGGTCTGACAGTGGTCAGTGCTGGAGGGACATCTCTGTGACACTGCAGCAGTTGCCTGTGGAGTGCAGGACTGATAAACACATCAACTTGGCGTTTAGGTCTTCCTGGTATGTTGGTCCCATGCTGTTCCTGGTATGTTGGTCCCATGCTGTTCCTGGTATGTTGGTCCCATGCTGTTCCTGCAGTCAGTTCTGAGACTTAACCGAAGAGCAGAACATCTGCCCAGGGTCAGACTTGGGGCTGGCTGACCCAGCACCCTATCACTTGGGGTTCACCAGCAGCAGATGCTAGAGGAAGAATGGAAAGACTGGGCAACTGGTATCTCTCTAGCTGCAGTCCTGGTTACCAGTTATCTGTGACTTAGGAGCGTTTAGAAGTGGTATCTCCAAACATGGAAGGCCTGATGTGGTTTTCTTTCCTGACTGCCAATTGCTTTTGCCAGCACTGGCTCCTTGGGCAATGGGAGGGCAGTCTGAGAGCACCACTGCAGAGCTGCTTTTCCTGTTGTATTCCCACGTGGGAGAGAGCTTGGCATGGCACAGAGACTGTAGCTGCCGGGCAGGAGTGTGCAGGTTCATCACAGGCCTTTGCCTGCCATGCCTTGTAGCCATCACCAGTGCTTTGTACCCAGGATATTCATTTGGTAGGATCTCCAGAAAGTGGCAGTAGAGAAACTTGGCTGATGTGTGGTTTCTGAAAGTAATATGCAGAGAAAAAAAATTTAGTTACTGCATGTTCAGTGATGAGTGTCAGAAGCACAGTTGCTCCCTGCCTTCATTGTCTGTGAAAAAGAATTGGCACAATCCTGTCTTTCACAACTTAAATGCTTGTTAATTTTTTTTTATTAAAAAACCTCAATACATATATGAATCCATGACTGTCTTTTTAGAATTCTAGTGTTGAATTCTGTTCTCAGAAGTAACTGTATTGATACCAGCAGTGAATAAAGCAGCTCCTTAGCTCATGATTTCTTTAAGAGATGAAGTCTATCAATCCTTCAGACCTAGAGTAAGACTTTACTCTTTGTCTAGCCCTGTAATAAGATTGCTGCAAGAAAAAAGATAGTCCTTTGATGGAGCAAATATGGAAAATATAGTTTTATTTTTCAATGATGCATTAGAATTAAGGAAATTAAGGAATTAAGGTGGCTGCAATACAACTTTATTTTGAAGCAAAATCTCTAGACAAGGTTACTTAGCACCTATGAACAGAGAACTGGTCTCAACTGAACAGGGAAAAAAAGGAAGTCTGGTTTTCCTCCACTCATATAAAAATCCGAGTGTGCTCATTAAAATTAAATAAGAATAAATTGAAGCTACCTGAACTTACTTGACCTCTGGCTGGTGCTATTTTGCTACTTATTTAGGATTAAATAGCAACACTACTACTGTTCCCTGAATGCTGTTCTTAACAGTGTATGAGGTGCAGGATGTCTTCTGGGTCATTCAGTAGCTGTTACAATTAGTGGGGTTTTCTTATCTCTCACTGTCCATCTGAAAACCAGCTTTGAACCTCTTGGTTGGTGTCTGCCTTTTTTTCCCCCTCTCTCTCTTTCTCTCTTTCTCATTTTCCCCACCTTAACCAGAGGTCTAAAACAAATGTGCCAAACACATAATCAGCCATGAACAGAAATATCCGCTGTTTGCTGGAGCCCAGCCTCTGACTCTTGTTGCTGTGCACCTGCCAGAAAGGAGGGCAGGAAGGGAGGATGGCACTGACAGCAAAACTTGGTGGTCCACGTGGTGTGTTGATTTGTTTTTCTTTCTGAACGAGGTGAAGGATGGAAATGGGAACAAGATGTTCACACAACTCAAAGCTCAGGCTGGCCAGTAAGGCAGGGTTCAGCTGAGTTTTGCTGACAAGACATGGCAGTTGAGAAGTCTTGTTCCTAGAGGCAGGCTGGTGGTGAGGAAGAAATGTCTCTAACCCTGCTGGCTGAAGAGAACCCTGCCCAGATGTAGGGATTAAAGAGCTCCCAAGGGAGTTCCTCCATCATGCACAGCTTGGCCTTCAAGGAATAGTTGTGATATTTTCCTGCACCATTGCAAGTTGTTTTTGTGCCTGGAGCTAAGCTGTCATAATCAGCCATCTTCTGGAGGAAAGGAACTGTGGAAGCACTCACCCCATCTTGCTCCCTGGAGAATCCATCACCATGAGTGCTTCCAGAGGCACAGGGAAGTGCTGCAGTGGCAGCTCAGGGCTGCTCCTGGTCTTCCCTTTCCTCCTCGCCTCACTCACATGGTTGCTATGGTTGTTCACATAAACACCTTTCTTTTCACCCTTTCCCCCATGTGCATTCATGCTGGGCTCTCACTGGGCCTCACAGCTTCTCCAAGCAGCACCTGTAATGATGGAAGTGTCAAAGCTCATCCACATCTGGACAAACTGAAAAGGGTGGTGTTAAGCTGAGTGGTGGAAAGGTCACTGCTGGCTTTGTTGGAGCTGACTGCTGGAGGGGTCACTGCTAGCTTTGTTAGACCCTGGGTCATTAACACCTCCCTTCAGGGCAAGGCAGTGCCTGCTGTTTTCACAGATAGCTCAGGAGAAAGTCTGGTACTAACTGGCTCTCTGAGATTCAGTCTGAAAGCTCTCCAAGAACTAAGGATGAAGGAAAACAATTTGAACAGTTAGCCAGTGCAGGAGTAAATAACAGTATTCTTCACGTGGGAGGAGAAACTTCACAAGAGTGGTTTGGTATCTTTGAATTTGATGTATGAATAATTTGTCTTTTCATCCCTTCATATCGTGGCTTCAAAACTAATGGACTTAATTCTGTGTGCTGTGAAGGCTTGCTGACCAAGGGCCAGATTCTGCAATCACCTGGCCTTGGCTAAGTCAGTTTGGATCACAGAAGCATAGAAAGTTAAGGGTTGGAAGGAACCTTAAAGATCATCTAGTCCCAACTCCCCCTGCCATGAGCACTAGACCACCTCGCTCAAGGCCTTATCCAGCTTGGCCTTAACCTGTGACAGGGTTGGGCCTTTCACAACTTCCCTGGGCAATTTGTTCTAGTATGTCCCCACCTTTACAGTAAATAATTTCTTCCTAATATCCAGCCTAAATTTCCTCTCTTTCAGTTTGCACTCATTACTCCTTGTCCTGTCACTACAGTTCCTGATGAAGAGTCCCTCTCCAGCTTCCAGTACCTGTAGGCCCTTCAAATACTGAAGTTGCTATAAGGTCTTCACAAACCTTCTCTTCACCAGGATGAACAGCCTCAACTCTTTTCCCTGTCTTTGTTGGAGACGTGCTCCAGTCCTCTTATCAACTTCGTGGATCTGCTCTGCACTTGCACCAAGGGTTCCATGTCCTTTTTTGTTTCATGTCTGCGTGGATTGATCTGCACAGAGCAGCATAGGTATTAAATGAGTCCCAATTTTATCATGTCCAGTACAAACCTCCTAATCCTTCATGTCCTACTTTATGGCAGGTAAAAAGTACAAGAATTTGAGACTGCAATGTGAGAGAATTTGCTGCATGCTAATCAAATGGATGCACTTTTTTTCAAGTGATTTTCAAAGAAAATTTGGGGATCAGTATGCAGAAGTCTCTGAAACATTATTTGATGGCAGTCTGTGATGCCCACAGCTTCTCTCCTCCTTTCTTCCTCCTCCCAGAGCAAGCTACAGAGCTGTGTGCAGTGCAAGTGCACTGAAAACAGTCCCTTCATTGGGAAATGCTGAGTGTAATTTCAGGACTGTTGCACAGAGGAGGGCAATGAGGTGACATCTGCAAAGTATAGAGGAAATCAGCTTCTCTGGGAGCCTTCCACCTTGGATGTTACTGTAGGCCCACAGGACTGGGCTGGGGTCAGGTGCAGGCAAAGCAGAGTGAACTGGCTGGGGGAGGATGCTTGATCTCTCACTGCCCCAGCTGATGAGTCTCAGCTTTCTGGTGGCATGTTGGCTAGAAAGCCTTCATGGACTGAAGCTCATGCTGGCTTGCATAAAAAACTACATAGACTGCATGAACAGCTCTACTCCTTGCAGCCAGTTAAAACCAAAGTAAAAACAGATCAAAACCACCCAGACCTGTCCATTCCTCTTTTACTGTATATTTTAAAACACAGGCAAATGAAAGAGGAACTGGACAGTAACTGTATTCCTCATTATCTGACTTTTCCTCAGGCACAGGGAATGGGTATGACTGTTGGCAGGCTGGCTGGTCTTACTATGTCTGCACAGAGTCTCAGAGTAGGTTGTGCGTGCTCCCAGGGGGCTCAGTTACTTGGAGGCATAAATAAGTGCTTTCCAGATTAGGAGTTTGGTCAGAGCTGCAGAAACATAAAGTCTGTGGTTGCAGTCCTGGCACGCTGATAATGTAACTGAAAGCTGCTGGACTAGGGCAGGCCCCAAACACCAGCACTGGAGGGTGTCTGTGGGGTTTGGTTGAAGAGCCAGACAGCAGTGGGGAGGCAAAACTGGAAATAAAGGGCTGCAGCTGAATGCTGGGAGTGGGAAAACCAATCCTACAAGAGGGATATCCCTCAATTGTCCATCACACCATCAGGCCTAGCTGATGGCAAACATGCGTGGCCTTACAAAATATACTGTGTATCATACTGGCCTAAAAGATGAGGAATGCCTCTAAAATTCCTAGGTTTCCTTGAAGTCATTTTGGTCTTGTGTGGCCAGCCTGTGCTGCTGGCCTGGACAAGTGCAGCTTGCTGGTCTCTGTCCCCACAGTTGTGCTGGCCAGCTGGGGTTCTGGCCAGGTTGGATGAAAACAGCACTGATTCTAGGTGCCACCTGAGACTGTCTCATACTGAGGGTGGGGACAGGATAGGAGAAACTGTGGGACTTGCTTTGGTTGCAACTCTGAACTATGCACTGGTGTTTACTTTTCTGTGAAGGCATTGTGGATGCTCCAGAGACTGGGACGGGGACTTCAGTGGACACCAGAGGGTGTGTGGAGGGACCAGCAGGGGCACAGAGGCAGGGCCAGCTCCTTGGTCAGGTGCTGGAACTGGGAAAGCAAATCCTGTCTGCTCATGTGAGTGCGAGGGAACAGAAGAGCTGAGGCATGGCCATGAGCTCAAAAGCGAGGTGAGCCTTGTGGGGCAGCTTTTGGAACAAAACCACCTGCAATTGCTGGAGCCCTGAGAACAGAATTCTGCTTCCCTGCACCTCACTCAGACTCCTCTCAGGGTAAGAGATCCACTCCTGGGCATGAGCCTGTGTCCCGAAACAGTGCCCTTCTGGCTGTTTGTGCCTTCACAGCCCCCTGCATGGCTCCTCAGCAGCCAGGGCAGCGGAGCCTGGCCACTGTGAGATGGAGGTGGCTGGGCTGGGGACAGTTGGTGTGGCTGCTCACAGCTTCCCTGGTGCCCTTCCCTGTGCTGCCGGTGGCTGTGTGCTGCAGGCCCTGTGTGCCCGGCCCCTGAGGGGTCACACGGGGCCTGCACTGGGCAAAGGCCGAGGCACTCGCCCTCACCCCGCTCGTGAGCCTCGTGCAGGATGGGGAGAGCTGCTTTCACAACCTGGATGTGTTGTCACTCACATCCAGACATTTCCTGTTATCTAACCTCAGCCTTATCTTCCCCATTCGTAGCTTCCTCTTGAAGGAGGAGCAGCCCCTTCAAAACCGAGCTGTGTGCCCGGGCTGAGCCCCCACCGCACTCCTGCACGACCCCCGCTGTGGCCCTGCGCTGCCGGCCCGGCCTGCCGCGGCTCTGGATGGCCCCACCGTGGTAGGTGCCAGGTCCCCATCCTGCCCGTGGAAGGGGGGCTGGGGACAGGGGAGGATGTGTCCTTTGGGGTTCATCCCAAAGGCCCGTGGGTGTTGGGACACGGAAGGGTGTGGGGTGTCCATGTTCCTGGCAGTGAAGAAAGCTGTCTTCCCACCCCGTGTTACACCTCAAACTTCGAGGGGTCTTAATCCTGCTTGGGTTTGGGCTGCTTCCCTTCAGTGCTGTGTCTGCCTAAGCCAGAGGGGCTTTTTGGTGGCTCCTTTCAGGGATGAGGTAGCGTTCGGCTGGATGTGCTTGGGGAGGGCAGGCTCAGGGATGGAATGCCACTGGTCCCAGCCAGGGAGCACTGTGTCCTGGCTCCTTGATGAAGATAAATTATGATTAGCAGTGATCTGTAGCCCTACTCAGCAGCAGGCTACACGTGTGTGTGCTCCCTCAGCTCACAGACACACACGTGCTGTCTGTGAGCTGCTGGCAGTGGGAGATTTTGATCTAAATTAGTCATAGATGAGGCAGCACACAATGAGCAGGGGAGGGTATGGGATGGAGGAGGTGTAACCAGGGAGAGACCCTGTCCCAGCCATGTGCAAGTGTGCTCTTCAGCTCCATTGCTCACTGTCCCCATGGTTTCAGTAGAGCAGATGAAAGTTTACTGCACTTACCCTCTTCCCCTCTTTGGGTGTCTGGGGATGGGGACAGAGTCCAGAGTGCAGGGACAGGGGCTGATGGGCTCAGGGGAGTGCAGGGGCTGTGGGAGCATGTGAGGGTGACCTGAAGGTAATGGGGGCATTATCAGGCCCTTCCTGGGGGCTTTGAAGTGAGCCAGGGTTCGTCTGGCAAAGCTCCTTGCAGTGTCCATTGCAGGGCTGGGGGCATAGGAAGGTCATATATGGAGCAGGACAGCATCCAGTGGAAGCCTGCCATGAACAAAGCCTTATTTGTCTCTGTTATGACAAAGGCTTCCAGCTCCTAGGAGAAGCACAAGCCAAGGTTTCAGCTGGCCAGGGGTTCAGCATACCCTGTTGCCACAGATCTGTGGGGACTCTTGCTTTCAATTCAGGCTGTGATTTGTGTTTCACCGAGGGGAGAACAGAGATGACCCTGATTCCAGTTCAAATCCTGCAAAATAAATGCATGCCTTGAAATGGCTGCAGCCTGCATCCTAGGGCTCTGCCACTCAGCATGTGAAAACCACACAGCCACGTTTCCATGCATGCTGTTATGAGGTTTACAGTTGAATCTACCCAGTAATCTTACTTTTCATTTATTTTCATTACAAGTTGCAGAACAGTCTGACAGCCCTGTAAAAATACCTGAGCGGTAATGTACAGCCCAGAGGGGACTTTTTGTGAATTTGGTAAGGGACTGACTTAAGAATGCAAGAAGAAAAATTCTTTCTGTTTGGCCTTCAGAGTATGCAGTAGATTGCCCAGTTTTATAACACTGAGCTTTTACTTGGGAATACCCACTTTATCTTGAAACCAGAAGCTCTGACAATGACAAATCCATTCACATCAGATATGATCTCTACGGGTAAAGTTTCAAGTTCCATTCCCATGTGCTGATAGAATTATCTCCATTGTGTCCCCACCCCTTATCTGTCCCTCACAGCAACATTTTAAATGACTGTTTTTCCCCTGAGAAAGCCACAACTGGGGGATTATTTTAAGCTTCAATTGCAGAAGCAGTTCTGCTGTGTTCTCTTCTTCCCCCTCCAATGCCAGATCTGCCCCTGTTAGACATCAGCACTGAAGCTGAAGGCAATCTGGTCACTGGTAATTGTGGAAGAGCCTGCTTAGTCTTTCTCTAGTGGCTTCCCCACATTTTGGTATGGCTTAGAGTCCTTTGGGGGAATCACAGGTTCACATGTACTCTAGTAGGCTGATCTTAAATCAGCTCATTAAGATAGTTTTCTTATCTTCATGAAGTGCATATGCTGATTTTATCCATTGCCACATAGTTTTATCTGCCATGGCTGAACTGCATTTGGAATGAGGAGGCAGAGCACAGAACTGGTCACTATCTACATTGCGTGGAGACAGGGGAATGCCAGAATTGCAAAGCCTGGTAGTGACTCAGTCTAGAAACAGATTTTACCTTTAAAGCTGTAGCTGTTTTCTTGCTTTTAAGTCTTACTCCACTCTCTTCTGGTTTTGGAGAACATGTATTTGCTATGCTTTCACCTGAAAAAACTTTTCCTTTCCAGGTATGTTTCTGTATGTGATATTAGATGGAATCCTGTGGTCATCTGTGTAAAATAGAGTCACAGAAGTTAGAAGTAGAAATGGTTGATGAATTGCCCACTGTATGATACTGTTAATATACTTAATCTAATTCTACTTTAGTGTCTTTAATGGTCTACCTTAAAACTATAATTACAAACATTTCAGTATTTATTTTGATACTAAGAATAGCATGACTACTTTCTCACAAACTGGTGATGCGGGTCATGTGACATTAAAATCCATGGACTGGCAAGGAAGCTAAAACACCATGCTAAAAACTCAGCTATATCTGGACATGTCCACAAAGAGTATGAATGACATCAACAGTGTTGTGCCGAATGGGTGTGTGACTTAGACGCCAGTATTATGGATTTTTCTGGCAGAGTTGTACAGTATCAGAATTTCAAATCTGTTTCTAGACTGATTTTCTAAGCAGTCAACACCTGAGAAGGACACAGAACAGAGTAATACTGTGCAACATATTCTCTTGTGTATGTTTTGTTATTTAGTTTTCTTTAGGTGTATTTCTGCATTTCCTGCACACTCTTGTTAAAAGAACAAGGGAATAACAGTATAGTTTGTATTTGTGCAAGAAATGTGTGTGAATATGATGTTCACCCTTAAAGTCTGAATTATGCCAGCATGTGGAGGTGGAAAGCTCCACTTATTGCAGGAAAGGCTTTCTCTGTCTGCTAGAAATGAAGCAGAAGGGGGTTCGTTTGCCAACGGAAGAGAAAGTTTCACTTCACTTCACAAGTTCATTGTTTCCCTATGTGGAGCTTGGTTTTCTTTCAGCATCATAATCTTGACAGTATTCTGCCCAAATGGAGGAGCCTCCAGCAGAGTCAGTGATGAACCCCTATGTGTATGCCCAGGGGCAGAGTTGTACTTCTTTTTCTGACTTTTGAATTAATAGAGTGGATATTTTCCTCAGCAGAAGGCAGTGTCTGCTGGTGTGGTTCTCTCTCACCCCAAAAAGAATGCAGGAGGGGGAAATATGGGAGGATAAATGATGCTTTTTGCTAACTGGAAAAAGCCTGTGAAGTTAACAACAGGTGCTGTGCTTCTTTTCCCTCTGTGTGCCCAGGGGCTGGCATCCGGCGAGGCCGCTGTGACCCCAGGAGCTGCAGTGTGGCACTGCGTGTATTTGACAAGCTGAGTCCGACACTCAGTGTGCAGAGTGTCAGTTTGTCAAATACCCCAAGTGAGGCACTGCTGAGCAACGCGACGCCGAGGGTGCAGCCCTTTCCTCCTGCTCTGGCAGGAGCCTTCCTCTCCAGGCTCGGCACCTCTCCAGAAACCCACCGAGGTACTGAGCAGCCCGTCCCATTGTTCCAGAACACCTGACGGATCCTGTGCTGCCAGGTTTCCCTTCCACCACGGTTTTGGAAGTATCTGTTGGGGTATCCCTCCCAACAGTAAATCAGAGCAGAAGTGGTGCTGGTGCAACTTCTCTGCACTGTGAAGACAGGGGAATTGTGCCCCTAGGTCCTTGTTTGCATCCAAATACAATGCTGTTCTCTTACACAGCATTAACTAGCCAGCTGTAAATTAAGCTCAGTTAACAAGGATCCTGGCAACTATAATCACAACATCATGGCTGAAGGCAGCATTATCCATAATAAAGAATCTTGCTTTGCACATGTAGTAATCTTTTTTATATGGAGTACAAACTAATGAGGCTGCTCATTAACTTCCCTCTGGCCCATTAGCCTGTGAAAAATGCATGTTTGCTCAATCTGTTTTAAATTAGGCCATGGAGTCCATTGCCCCTCCTGGGAGCCTTGCTGTTTGGAGAACACTTTTTGTCTTTGCATGGTTATTCCTAGTCAGCACTTGCAGCAAGGTTTCCTATCCTGCTATTTAATTAAAGTAATTCCCTCTAAATCATCCCACTTGAAGATATAATGATTGCTAAATGTTTTCAGTAACTGACTTGTAGCATTTCAGATATGTCAGGGTAGGGGAATGACAGGGGCAGCATTCCAGCCCAATTTGACAAATCAAACTCTCTGAAAGCATTTGACATGGAAAACTCAAAAATAAAAAAATCCCAAGACTCTACTGACTAGTTTTAGGACAGTACCACCAGCAAATTTTGCAATATTTGAGAGTATTAATAAACTTGAATACTAAGCTTTTGGGCTTTTTGTTGCAACAACTTCTTAGTAAATATTTTGAAGAAGCTGGAGTTTGTACTAAGCTGGAACCCACGGTCCACAAGTGGTCAGAAATATCCCTACTCCTTATGACTCACACTCCCATGGTCTCTCTCAAGCACCTCCTCATGACTCACAGACATCACCCTGATCTTTATCACTGAGGTTAGCTTCAAAAGAGAGCAAGGTCTATGATTTCAGTCTTTGCTTTGTCCCCAGTGGATCCTCCATGAAGCACACAGCCACGTCAGCCCCAAGCTCTGCTGTCACTCAGACCTTGAGGTTTCAACACACCCAACCTCCTTTGCACCACAGCTGGCTAAGGGTTTGTTTATGTCCTTCATTCTTGTTTTCTCATGCATTTCCAATTTTTGCTTCCAGTAGTTTGCCCTCTGCTTTTTAGATAACTCTCCCCTTCAGCTCCCAGATCCTTCCAGATGACTGGGGTGAAGGGGAAGGAAGTAAACCCTTTCCTCTCTTACGAGAACAAGCATCAAATTACAGTGGTACAAGTTTCTCTGTGACTTCATCTCCCACCTCCTTGCTCTAAAGTATGGTACAAATCCAGCAGTTGTAAAAGCCAACAGGCCCCCTCCATGGGACAGGCACTGCAAGGGGAACTGCGAGTCTCATGACACTACGCTAGCCACTTGAGATAGTGTGTTTTTGGGAGACAGTGTCCTTTCAGGGCAGAAGCTGAGCTTTTCCTTCTGTTCTGGAGCAGAGCTCAGCAGATGAGCACGGTGCAAGGAAAGGAGAAGTTTTCTGTTTTGATAGTGATGCAACACAACAGAATCCTCTGTGGCTTTCAGCAGAAAAATGTTCTATTGCCAACAGGTTTTACTAGAAACATGGAAAACATGCTAAAAGTAAAATAAACAAATAATCACACACTTGTTACCCAGGGAAAAGCACCTCAGCACTGGAGACAGGCTTCTAATGTTTGCACTCTTCTGCTACTTGTGACCAAAGTCCTGTTGCTGCCCTAACTAGAAGAGTGACAACATGGAGTACATGGGGGCTGGTCCCTCTGCTCCTCCTTTCTTAACTCCTGTTGCTTTCTTCCTCTGTAGATTCTCCCAGGCTTCATGTCTTCTGAGGAAGGTGTCCAGACCTTGTCAGAGCACATCAGTGCTGGGAGGAATCACAAGATGGAAAAACCATTGTGTTACATAGTCACTGAGTGAACCTGGAGCTCAGAGCTTTTAACAGCAGGAAAACTTGCACAAAATACCAAGCTAATTGAAAATGAATGAGGATGATATTTGGGGGGGGAAAGGAGAGTGCCATGTCATGTGTTTTGGGCCTAGATCTGCTGAGGTAAGGATGGGGAAGCTGAGAAATTTTCAGTTCCCTTCCCACCCAGTATTGACCTTGCACCACATGCTACTGCCCTGCATGAGTGTGGCTGCAGCTCTCCATTCCCCTCAACTCCTTTGTTCTGCACCACCCCTGGAATTGCTGATGCCAGCAGCTTCTGCAGCATGGGGTCTTCAGGGTTGGCTGCTGTGGGTCCCACAGGGACAGACTGGATCCTGTGTGCCTCCCTGGAGCACAGCCTGACAGCCAGCACAGCCCTCCCTGCATGGCTGTCACCGTGCTTGTGAAGCCCTCACAATATAGGGAGGAGATTTTTTTTCTCTGATCTTTCCCACCTCACATCCTGCAATTCAGAGCTGTAAAGGAAAGTGTGGCTCTACACAGCACTCAGGCCACAAACAGCAAAGTGACCCTGCTGTTAGGCTGCTGACCTGAAAAAAGATGATCCATAGCAGCAGAGATGAGCCTTGTGGGTGAAGTCAGGGCCAAGCAGGAGGGTGTGTGTGACTTGAGCTCAGCAGCTTCCCCATGCTTTCCTTACTGCACTCACTGATATAAAAAAGCCAGTAATTCTTATAAATTTGGTTTGCTAAAGCCAGGAAGCATTCCTCCTCCCTGCCAAGTCCCTGGAGGACAAAGGGATGCTGGCTGGAGGCACAGACAGAGAGGACAGAACTAACAGCAGCACTGAAGTACAGGCAAGATGCAAACAATTAACAATGACGAGGCAAATCAGGCTGCTGAGTGATGGTGTACTGTAGAGAATGCACTGCAGCTGATGGCAGGAATTGCATCCATGTTGCACAACAGGTCAGCATTAGTAATCACACAGATTGACTTACATCCCCCAGAGTAAATTGGTGTCAGCCTGTTGTATTCAGAGAGGTCCCTTAATCATTATCCAAATGCCTCAAATTTCTCTCTATTTTATCATGCCTCTGGCCCCCAAGCTGTAAAAATTAAATGCCAGTATTTCCTTCAACATCTGTTCTTGTTTTCCAGGAGAAAACCAGTGGGTGACAGTTCAGAGACTCATTCCCTCTCTCTCTGAGTACTGAACTCCAGTCTGATAGCAAAAATGGCATTCCTGGGACATCAATCTCCCCTCTGTGGTCCCTTTACCATGCTGTAACAAGAAAAAAAATAAAGACTCAAGCACAGGCATGATGTACAACCAGTATTTGCTGAACTGCAAAAGCCATAGGATCTCCATTTCCAGCACAATCCTGGCTCCTTGCAGCCTGGGATGTCTTAACAGGAACACATATTGGAGAGTATCCCTTGCTAGTGTTACTGACTGGCAGCATTGCACCAACTACTCCTGGATTTACAGGCTAAAGAATTTCATGTTCTCACTCCTTCAGATCCTCTCTTCCTGCCCTGGGTCCTTCAGGTTGCTCAGAAACAACTTGCTCTGTAGAAGTCGGTAGACAAACAGTTGCCTGGGGGTTTCTGCTCCTGCAGGCAGGGCATGGTCTGCCAAAGACCGAAAGGTTATGCAGCTCCTCTGGGTTAAAGCAAGCAGTGAGAGCAGAACAGAGGGACAACAGGAGGAAGAGTTTCCCTCTGCTGAGTTCACTATTCAGTACCTGCAGCCCTGCATGGCTGCTCATGTGGAAAAGCTGGTACCCTACTAAATTCCTTCTGTTTCATATTGAGATTCCATTGCAGTCACAAGGTTCTCATACTCAGGGCTTTTCCTGTCTTTCACGGTGGTCTTTTCAGTGCTAGAGCATGTTTCCTCCTGTAGGCACTTAGCAGGGACTTCCACCTCAGGGTGCAGCAGGGCGACATCTGCAGTTCTGCGGCTGGGACAGAGAGACATGAGTGAGAGGGATGACTAAAGCAGATGGCACTTCATTTACATCTTAGAGACAAGATCTTCCACATAATCTGTGGAACACCAAAATTCATACTATGCTAGTGAGGGCCTGGGGGGCTCTGAAAGACACTAGAAAGTGATGTTAAAAGAATTACACAAAAAGAAACACTGGTTAATGCTGGTACTATAAACTCACATGGCATTATCATGTTGTACTCTAAAGTTACCAGCAGACAGTCCAGCCTTTGGAAAGTAAACACCAGGAATAATTGGGAAAAATTGCTACAGATGGCTATGGTGTGTCTCTGAGTAGGAAAGCAGTATGAAGGTGTTGAAGATTGAGATGAGGACAGGGCAGAAGATATGTTTGTATAATCACATGCTAATAGGAACTCTGCAAAGTAATACTTGGCCAAGCACTAAGACATGTTTCTTATAGAGAAAGGCAGGTGTAGAGAGAACTTAAAGGAAGAGCTGAAAATTTCTGTGCTTTGCTTTGCTAAATAATGGCAAGATTTTCCCACAGAGAACAGGTTTCCCATGGCATGTGACAGACACAGCAAGGCACCCAGAGTATCTTTCTGTTTTTCTACCATATTAAAGAACAGTCTGGCTATCTCCTGCGACCACGTGTTAAGTCCTCACGTTGCTAACTAAACTGCCAAGCTGTTCAGCTCCTCCCCATGTAAGGCAAATAAATCTTTGCTTTTCACTGAGCAAAGAGGCTTTTTAGGAGCAGATACCAGTACAGTGCCCTCAGTCTTAATGCCCCAAGTAGAAAATTGCACTCACAAAGCAACTTCATAGAGAGGCTCTGAAAAACAAAAACCAACAAAAAAAATCTAAGATATGCATCGACCTGTTTTATGTGTCACAGAACAAAACCCAATCTCCAGGTGCTCCCATATTTAGGGAATAACCCTCCCACAGGCTTCTCTCTGGAAGGGATCAACCAGGGGTGGGAGTGATGGGGATAGGAGTGATGGGGATGGGACTGTCCCTCCCGCCCGTCACCTCCGACCGGGCCCTCCACCACCCACCCGTCCCCTCCTCCCGGGGCTGCCCCCACCGCCCGGCCCCGGCTGGGTTTGTCGCTGCTCACCGTCCTTCCTCCTCCGCCGCCGCCAGCAGCCCAGCGCCGCCGCCAGCAGCGCGCCCAGCGCGGCGCCGCCCAGCGCGGCCGGCAGCCCGTACAGCAGCGGGGACGGTGCCAGCCGCGGGGAACCTGCGGGGGGACAGCGCTGTCACCGCGGCCGGGAGCCGCCAGTGTCCCGCTGCTTTGGACGGCCTTTAAATCCTAACCGAGAAGAGGCCGAGGCCACTTGGGGGTTCAGCCTCTTCCCGGCAGTCACAGAATGCCGGGATGGTTTAGTTTGGAAGGGATCTTAAAGGGATCATCTCGCTCCACGCCCTGCCGTGGGCAGGGACACCTTCCACCAACCAGCTTGCTCCAAGCGCCGTCTAACCTGGCCTTGGACACTTCCAGGGATGGGGCATCCCTGTGTGAAAACAAACAGCAAACTTCAGGCTGCAAACACCCCCACCGACAGGCGTGTGGGCGGGAGTCAGGAGCGCAGCTCCTGCCTGGATAATGCCTCCTATTTGGCATGCCAGGGTTTGTTCCCTGCAGCCGTATCTGCCACAAGCACAGCAGCCAGATGTGGAGCTGGTCTGGGTTGATGTTTGCCACCCTGCCCTTGCCAGTGCAAATCTGGTGTTTTCCATGAGACTCCACTCACCTGTGCCTGTGGAAGGCCCCACTGGAGCAGTATCCATCCTGGAGACCCGTGTTGTTGGGACTGGATCTGTCAGTGGAGAATAGTGGATGCATTGCAGCCCCACTGGGCATCAGGAAAATGGGGTCTGCTCTGCCAGCCTAGACTCACCTGTTATCCTGTGTGTGTCTTGCCAGCAAGCCTGGGGTAGCATTTGGCACTCATCTCCCCCTCCCTGACCTTTGCCCCACAGGTTCCTGGCAGCCCTGGCTGATATGATGCCTCATGCCTGGCTACAGCATGGCCTGGTAATGCTTTGGCTTTGCCCTGCTGGCACTTCCCTAGATTTCCAGAGGACAGCTTCTCTCTCTCTCCTATGGTGACTCCCTGGCTGGCCTGGGGAGCTTTGCCATCACCTGCACCATAAGCTTCCTGAGGTGTGGAGGCCTGTGCCAGGTCTCTTGCCCCAGGTGACCTCCTTCTGAAGCTCTGCAGCCTCTCAACAGTTCTGGTCCCAGAGGGACACAGAAAACATGTTCTTGTCCCCTCCCATCATCAGGCACATTCTCAAGTAGGGGTGCCAGCCTCTGGTGCCTCTCTGGGTAATAATCAAGACCCAATTCGTACTCAGCATAGGTGTCTGATCTGGCTGTGGAAAAGCAAACTTCCTGCCTTGGTCTTCTCCTGCCACAGACGTGAATAACCCTGGCCTGGGCACTCACCTGTCACTGTGTGCTCCATGTCACTACTGTCTTCCTCAGCTGTGGCTGAGTGGTGTCCCCCCGTGGTTCCCACATTGCTCTGCAAGGCCGCTGTTGTTGTGGGCAGATCTGCAAGGTGAGGGAGAGGAGAGGCTTACACGGGGGTTTGACCACCATGGTGATGCTGCTGTGGTACAGAATTCCCCACAGGTGGGAGCAGGAGGAAGCAGCCCCCTCCCAGCTGACAGGAGGGGGATGCTGTGCCAGCAGCATTCGGCAGCACCTGCAGCACTGAGCCCTGTTCCTGTGCTGCTCCCTCCAAGGTGTGACTGCTGGGAAAAGCACCACAGGGCTTCAGGCAGAGCTTCGTGCCTGGGAGCTCAGCAGGCTCTGCCTCTTTCACAGGCCACTGTGAGGTGCCTGTGCTTGGCTCTGCCAGCAGGGGCTTCACAGCTGTGCTGATCCAGTGAGCAGCCAAGGAGAGCTGCAAGTTTTCCACCAGGCACCCATCATGGAATTGATTCGATTGAAAAAGGTCTCTGAGGCCGTTGAGTCCAACCTGTCACACACTGTCCTGCAGAGCCTGGAGGGGTCAGAGCCTGGAATGAAGTGCAATGTGTGTCCCTGAGACACGCAGCTGGTGGTGGGGAGCAAAGGCCAGTGTGGTTTGTTCTGCCACTGAATTACCACTCACTTGTTCCTGCTTCTCAAAATAAAGCCTGACTCCTTGTCTCAACTTGCTGAATTGCAGTGGGCAGCATTACAGAGCCAGGGAGAACTTCAAAAAAACCCACAGAGGAATAAATAAATGAACGTTTGAAGTAGAAATCCTGTTTTGCATCAGAAAAGAGCAGTTCCTCAAAGAGGAGGAAATTGAACACAGGAAATACAGAAGGACACAGGCTGGAGCCAGCGGGGAGGGCTGTGTCAGAGTGCTGAAGGCGTTTGGCATGTCCTTCTTTGCGGGCAGGGCAGGAGGGTGCGGTTCCTTTGGCCTGCAGAGGATTTCTGCCGCCAGCCGCGCCAGGCACTCACCTGTCACCGTCAGCTGCACGGCATCGCTGCGCTGCACGGCGCCGGCCCCAGCCCTGTTGTGTGCCTCGCAGAAGTACGTGCCGCTGTCCGAGGGCCGCAGGCTGGGCCAGGCCAGCTCAGCGCCGCTGCTCAGGAGCTCGGCTGTGCCCGCCGGGGCGCCCCGGAACCAGCGGTAGCTGATGGGAGGGGAGCCGCCGGCCTCGCAGGTCAGGCTGGTGCTGGCTCCGGCCGGCAGCGTCAGCCCCGGCTCTGCAGCTCTGATGATGGGCTTGGTGGCTGCCACTGGAACACAAAGCAGAGGGGCCCAGGTCACGGAGCCCTGGCCGTGGTGGGGACGGTCCCCCTGCCACAGAAGTTCTTGCTCTTGCTGTCGGTGCCTTCCCAGGAGGAAGCAGCTCGACTCTGACATCGCCTCCCTGCACAGGATCAGCTCAGGTAACCTGTGTGTTAATCCAGGTTACACCAGCTGTGCCACCACTGCCACCACACTTTTACAAAGTCCTGCTCTCTGGGGTGGGTGGCCCCCTTGCAGAAAGTTTTTTCTAGCACACATTGAGGATGCTCAGGAAGGGGAGAAAGCAGACTTGGCTCACACAACACCCACCTGCTAGAAGCACCACAGAGATATTGGCTGCCTCCACAGAACCAGACCTGGATACTATCTTAAACATCATGGGTTCAACTGGCCCATCAATAGATCCAGCCTGGGCTGTACACTAACTGGCTTCCTTCCCCGTTTCATTCCTACACCTCCATGTGTTGAGAAGGTTAACCAACACAGCAAGGGAGGCAGATGCTTCAACCCCCACCCTAGTGTGGTGTGAAAGACTATTCACAGCAACGCTGGTCCCCCCTACCTTCTTTTGGTTTAACCTGGCTGCACAAGAGCAGGACTTTGCTGCTGGATTTACCTTTGACAACTTTAACTGTAGTGGTCACCTCTCTTGTTATCAAGCTGTTATCTCTAGACCTCCAGATGATTTGACAAGTGTAGTGTCCGCTGTCAGGCATTTCAAGGTCCTGAATGCGGAGTGAGGCATCCCCTGGGCTGTGCTTTGGGACGCTGACTCGGCCTCGGAATTTAGACAGCAAGATGTGGTCACCAGAGTCGTCCCTCCGGAAGATGGTAGAGGTGCTGGAGTCCCGCTCCAAGCTCCAGCTGAGCGTTTGCTGTGTGAAACCTTCTGAAGGCACATAGGTGCACGGTACAGTGGTGGATCCCATCCATGTGCCCGTGACCTGGTGGACACTAGACAGATCCAGGAAGGCTGCGGGGAACAGCAGTGCAAAGGAAGAAATCAGAATGCAGCAGAGGAGGGAAATGTCCTCCGGAGAGATGGGACTCACCGGGCAGTAGGTGCCAGCATGGGGCCAGGTCTGGGCCAGGTCTCAGATGTGCTGTACACCACAGCACTAAGCCAGCCCACGTCATTAATCATGGGGAAGTGAACATCTGCCTTGACCTCATGGCTATTTTTATTGTGTTTCTCTCTGGGCACTTGCCAATTCTTAATTCTTTCTCGGTACAGACAGTCTCCTTGTGGGCAGGAACATTTAGGGGTATTCCCTGCAGTACTGAACCTGGAATAGGAATGGTGGACCAAAACCTATCCTTTTGCTTCAGCCTTGGAAAACTTGAGACCTGACACAGATCAGCACCCTGCCAAGCATTCAGGTAGGCACAGGAGAAGAGTGGGCAGATTTTCTCTACACATTCTCCCAATTTCTCCAGCTGCCTGCCCATGGATCCCACATTTCCTCTGGGGAGTGCCTCTTGTAAGTAGAAAATCACCTGCAAATTTCATTTGACTTGGCTTATCTCTCCCCATACCCCTTCTTCTTCTCCTCTTTCCCCTCCCTGTAAAGACATTGGTTATATTCAGCAGCTTTAGCTCACAAGAAGTTGTTTGAGAGGCAGATCCCAGTAATCTGCAAAGCTGGGGGTTTTTATAATGAAATGGGGAATATATTTCAACCCAATTTTCTAATGTCAGGAGCAATCCTGTGCTTTTGTATACAACTTGTAAGAGCACTTTTCTCCTATTTCCCAAAACTATCCTCTGCTGCTGCCAGTGTCATACATGCCCCAAGGAAAGGGCATATTCAGTCAGGGGAGTAGCAACTGAAGCCAAGGTCCCAGTCCCAGCTTTCCTGATGCAACCAGAGAGTCACGAGGTAGGAGAGACCAAGGGGAATCAAATGTGCCAGCCCCTGGTCTCACAGCTCTTCTTCTTCCCAGGGCCATGCTAACAGAACAATGAGGATGAGTTATTAAATTTAGAATGCATGTTCCAGCTTCACCAAGACTGTTTTGAGAGCTGGACACTGCAGTGGGTCCTTGCCAAGGGTCCCAAAAAACTGTATTCTGCTCTTGCCTTGGGGCAGGGAAGCTGACTTGCCCAATGCTGCCCCATTTGCTGCACTCTCGAAAGCCCCTCGTTGTATCTGATGCCAAAGGAGACTCCCATGTATTCTCAGGCTCTGTGGTTAATACAATAAGCTAAAGACTTCCTAACTGACTTGTCAATTAAAAAAACCCGAAGAAGATGCTATAATTTGAAAGACTTTTGCTATCTTGTTAGTACTCTGATTTTTTTCCTTATGCATTGAAGCATTTACTCACCATTGCAGCTGATGAAAGTCATCACAAACAGCACTATCTGCCCAACTTCTCCCATTCTCCCAGAAGTGCAGGTCTGTCCTCCTTTCCCCAAGAGACTCCCACCCTCCTGGGACCAGACTGCAAGTGAAGAACACTTCCCTTTATTCTGTCCTTTGTCATCCAGGATCCTCTTTCTGAAACATCACGAGTCCATTTCACTGCTGAGTTAGGTGAAGGGTGAAGGAAGGAGAAAGGCTGTATGGATCTTTCCAGTCCCATTCCCTGTCCCCATCCACTTCTCTTGATGCATCCAGGACCCAGCTGCCTTTCTGAGCTGAGTGCCCATTGTCAGGTCATGTTGAGCATCACAGACTCTCAGCTCGTATTTCTGCTGCAATAGTCCAGTTCATGGGCAAAAGTCATGTTCTGAAAGGACACATGGTGTTTGCCAAGGAAGTGACTTCTGACTGGCAGCCAAGGGACATTCTGAGTGTGCTCTGTAGGGTATCTTTAAAAATACTTCCAAGAATTATCTAGGTGTCACATACAGGATTGATCTGTGCTTACTAATTATTATCAGAAGGAGAAGGACTTACAGAAATATAAGAAACATGTATAAAAGCAAATCTGCTGACCTAGTGAATTCTGTTACGAGGTCTAATAGTCACTAGAGCAGCTTTTTGGGATTTATTCATTAGCCATGCCTTAGCACATGGTTCTAACAGCTGCACCAGGGAAACAGTATCTTTGACCAGGAGGCAGATGTGTCTGAGGGACAGGGAACTGTTTTCTACTGGAGCTGGGAGAGAAAGGTAAATGGGATGGTTGTGCCACAGCCTCGTCCCATCACAACAAATACCTGTCTGCTGGGGCTGAAACATTCACCTTGCAGCTGAACCCCTCTCTGGAAGTGCTGCTCCATGTCAGTGACAGCTTATTCCCTCTTTGCTAGGGTAATGAGAGCTGGAGATGATCTTCATTTTCCCAGATCTGTAGGGTAATGAGAGCCGGGTGGATCTCATTTCAGTCCCAGGTAGGGACGTGCCCACCCATTGGCCTCTTGCTGACTGTGATTCCAAGTTCCACCCTGCTGATTGCTGTGGTGGAACTTGTCTGGAGCAAAAAGCTAAATGTTGTGCTGCAAGACCTGGTGTAACAAATTCATCCAGGGCTCTGAGAGCCACCACCAGCTGCCATCCTGCTGAGGAAGAGGATGGGGGCAGCCACACCCGTTCTTGCAAAGAATGTCTATGTAAGACGTTGGAACTTCATTTTTGCCAACTTTTCTTCTTGACATCTTTGCTGCAGCTGCCAGTGGGGTACCAGTGCACATGGCCTGGATCCACCTGCCCGTGCTGCCCCTGAGAAGATTTTAGCAATGTTTGAGTCCTGCCTAAAAGCAAGCAAACAGACAAAAAGCTCTTGTTAAAGTTGCTAGCTGTATCACTCAAAGAGGGAAATGTGTGAACTTTCATAGAGATGATTAAAACCCAACCCTTTCCACACCCTGATCCATGACTGGCAGTAGAGCCTTGTCCCAAGCAGTCTCCTACACAAAACAGTTTAAGAGAAGCTGAGTTTTGGGGAACACGCCCTGAAAGAAGTTGAGAACCCAAGCTAAAACTGCTGATAGGATTATTTTTTGAACCGGACATGCAAGACTTCCTGAGGTTCTAATTATGCAGGATTAAAAAGAAAAAGACTATTTGACTAAAGCAGACATGAATAACTGTAGTTCCCCAAATGTGATGGACATGACATCTTTCTCTCCCTGGACAGAGACACAGCTCCCTGAGTCACACAGTCAGCCCATTTCTTCCTCACTGAAAGGACTCCTCATAGTTTTGTATCTGAACACGAGAAGAAAAAGCCTCCAATGTCTCAGACATGTTGGCTAGATACCTGGTTTGTTAAAATGCATTATTTTATTCCAGTGTCTCTGCTCTGGGTTGAACTTGCTGCTCTCTCCTACGCAGTGCTGCAGGTGAGGCACTCTGCCCCCAGGTACCCACCTTCCTCCCACACACAGGACAGGACACTGTCTCAAGTGTCATTTATTCAAGTACCACAGCTCAGGCACTCTTTGTTCTGTCATTTCTGCTACTCATCTTGGGTTAGCTGCAGGTGACACAGTAAAGTCCCCATGTCCCCAAACCTGAGCATAGATGGTCACTCAGGACCTGTTCATAGGGACCAACTCTGCTGAGCCTACATCTTACATTCAGCTTCTGACAAAGTTTGCCAGTGGCCAGAGAAGTTTGCTACCATTTTTCTGGTGATAAATAAGATCCTTAGCGTTCAAGGAGATGAAATCCAGTACCCAACTATGGGCAAATGATCAAAAAGTAGATAACCTAAGAAGAAAGGTCCTCAAGTACACCTTTTCAACCATATACACTCAAAAAAGAAGCAATTTTTACTTGAGATTTTCCAAGTTTGGTCCAGCCATAGCTAACTCACAGATCTGACTCAACAGAGTGTATTTTACTAAGTACTTTTTGGATGTCCCCCAGAAGCTGATTGTGTGATCTCCTCCAGCCATTCACACCACAGTTCTGTCACATCAGATAATCATACAGTCAGTCATCAAAACGTAACCATGTTCCACTCCAAGAAACAGAAATTAGTGTAAATTAGCATTTCCCCTTAAAGCTTGTGTGACAGAAGAAACATGATGTACAAATGCTCTCTCTGAAAAATTCACTTCCCTTCCCAGGAATTCCCAGGTCAATGACATTAGTTCTGGGTTCCTATTAGCTTGGCCAAATCCTTGTAAACAGCTCCTGATTCCAAGAAAGTGACCCATGTGTACGATGTCTTCTGAGTTCTGGTTTCTTTCCTGGTGCTGCAGGTGGGCTGCACACCCCCAGGCATCAGAGCAGTGCAGATGTCCCTTACCTGCAGCCACCACCCCACACCACTACTGCTGCTCTCTGGAGTCTCAGCACCATCTGATGCTGGATTTTTTCAGGCTGCCCAGCTCCTCCTCCCAGTGCTCTGCAGAGGCTGGCTGAGCTCTGGGTTTGGTAAACAAATCTGCTGGTGTGGGATGATCTGCCGTGGCTTCAGCTCATCCTCTGCCACCGCACAGGGTGCACAGCAGCTGCTCTTCTGCTCAGGTACACCCCAGACCAAGTCAGGACCTCCTTGTCCAGCTGTCCCCCAGTGCATGCAGACACAAAACACACAGAGACCATAATTCATGGATTTATTTTCAGTTTAATGAGCTTGCCTTACAACAGCTGTATTTAATATCATCAGCTGCTGGTGCTGGCTGTCCAGCCAGGATAACACTGCTGTTTAACCACATTGGGAGGGCTGCATTTCCCATGGCTTTGCAGTGCAGCTGGAATTGAGTGATTTTGGGGCAAGCTGTGGGATTCCTTGCAGCCCTCACCCATGGGGTTTCAGCAGCGAGAGCTCAAACCGGGTGTGACTGACCACCCTGTCCCTCAGTGGGACACCCTTCATCTCTGCATCTCTGCCTTCCCTCAGTGCTCCCTGCTCCTCTGGCTGGAGCTCTGGCCACCTCAGATGAAGAGCACTGCAGGTCATTCCAGGTGGCCACATCCCCCCTTCAGTGGCCTCAGTAGTCAGGCTAAGCTCAGCTGGATGGGCTGTGCTCCAGCACCTGCCACATTTCCTTCCCACCCCCTCTGACCTCACACATGCAGAACACATGCTCACACCTATTTTCTCCACATCTGCAATAAGCTGCATGTACATGTTGGCAGTTTTCTCCATGACAGCACCAGTAGCTGCCATGTATTCCCTGTTCATTCAGAAATCAAGATGTCCCAGCCCTTGATTTTTAAGTGCATTCTTAACAAAGAGAAATAAAACTTGTAGCAGAGGAGAAAATATAAGGTCACTGATAAGTGCCTGGAAGGTGTGCCTAGTAGTTTGTGCATTCTGATGAACTTTTAAATCATTAATTCCTCTAATTTCCCATTAGACATCTGGCTCTCAGCCCTGGGTGAGCAGCACTGTGTTCCACATTTATCTCTGTATTGCATACAAAGTACTTTTCCTTGCCCTTTGAAAGTGCTACCAGATAATTACCACTATATTCTGCATCCTTTTCAGAGAAGCTGTAAACAAGCTGTAACCCCTTCACCTTCTCAGCCCTGACCCCCACAGGCACACTTTGCTCATTTGTTTCTTCTTCTCTTTTTTCTGAGACTGTTTGCACAGATGTGGTTTTGTACCAATAATTATTCTTTACAATCATTCTCAGTAACCTTTCTTGCTCTGCTAAACCCAAGATGAGGCCAACATGCACACATAAGGTAGTGACATTCCATGGGCTTCACAGTACCACACTCCTGTTTTTTGACTGGAATACCTTTCCATTAGCACCTCACACTCCCTTGGAATTCTGGTGAGTTTTGAACTGATGCTCAGAGGCCTGCAGCTGCGGAGCTGTCCTGAGTGAGCAGCACAACTGGGGGCCCATTAATCCTATGCCTGTGTTACCCATGTTTTGCTCATCCCTTGGGTCACTCCCTCTGTTTTACATCTGCTTGCATGGCCTTGAATGGGACACAGAGGATTGCCCTGATCATTATAAAAAGGTTCCTCCATAACTCTGCATAATAGATTTGCTCAGGGCAGTAGAAATTATTCATAACTTACCCTTCAGGCCTTCTAAGCTGGGAGGAAAGTACTTCTTGAGTATCTAGTGAGGGGCTGTGAGTGGCTTGCTGGCATTCCAAAATGAGCCAGTTGTGCAGAAATGCATACAGCAAAATACATGTGTAAGCAATCCTATCCCAAACTCATGGAAAAGTACCTAATTCCCTTCAAATATCCATCATGCATTTAAAGAGAGAACAGAGAGCCTGAGTTCAGAAAGAATGTGCCTGGTTGGAGTACCAGAAGCAGCCAGAGCTGTGGCCAGTGTGCCCAGACCTCGCTGCAGTGCTGTGGAGGGGGATCAAGGGCAGCACAAGGACAGCAGGGGACATTCCTGCTTCCTGCACTGCTTCTCCTGGTGTGGCAGGTTCCTGAGTTTCTCTTGGCTTTAATCTGCCTTCCAGTGTTCCTATAAAATCTCTCTCATATTAAATCTGTGCAGCATCAGGTGGGCAGGAGAAGAGCCATTGATTCCCAAGCCAGCCAGATCCTGCCTGCTTACCCATGGGGATGGGGATGCTGAGCAGCCCTCAGTGCTGGCTCTCCTCCCACCACACAAAGGCTGGAAACCCTGGTCCTTTTGGCCAGATACAGCAGTAAGTTCAGTACAGTGCTCCTAGCCTGGGACCTGCCTACTGCAGCATTCAAAGGGCTTTCTTGGATAGAGGTGGTGAAAGGGAATCAAGGAAAAGAAAATCAGAAATTCTGTACAGCAGTCTGTAACTGAAGTTCCTGATGAGATATACATTTTCACTGCAGGGACTGTGAAGGAAAAGCAACCACTGCTTGTCCAACCTATTTGTCAGGGCCAAAAGGGAAAATAAATATGTATTTTGTCTGGGTGAAGGTGCTCCTCAGGACTGGTATCTGCAGAGCATTGTTGGTTCTCAGGAAGTGTCCCCTACTTCATACTCAGATTCCTGGGGGTTTGCAACACAGCCAGACACATCCTTATTTACTTCTTCAGAGACTTTGTTTTCCCCAAGCTCCATCACATAGCTGTTTTCAGTGGCAGAGATGGGTTCCTCATAGTGACCTGTGCTTGAAGAAGCTGCTGCTCTCAAGTTGTGGCTGAAATCAAAAAGCAAAAAGAATACCAACCAGAGTAAACAAAACACCTCCAACCATCAGGATTTTGACAGTATTGTGGTCTGACTCAAACCCATGTAAACTTGGGCCACTGGACTATGGCAATATTCTGAAGGAGAGAATTTTGTCCTTTGCTTTCTGGTGACAGAAAAGCCTTGGGCATTGTAGCAGCATTGCTTCCAAACCTGAGAAAGTTTCCAGGGAGAGGCAGCAAAGGGTGTGCAAGCAATGAAAGGATTACCACCATTTCTTGCACAATCAGATAATTGCTGAAGAGAAATAAATATTTATAAAAAATATTGGAGGAAGGGTAAATTGAGAACTGAAAACAGCCCACATCCACTGTCTGGCTTATGATATCTAATATTTTTTAAATGAAGATAGATCCTCTGAGGAGAAATATCATCACAGCATTTGTTCCATTGCTCAGGGTTCAAATGTTACTTAAACTGCTGCCTTACACACTGCTGGGGAAGCCCAGCACTGGGATGCTGCCACATCCCACTGTAATACTCAAGTCAGCAGCACTTTGTACCTAGAGAAGTGGCTCTCCTTGTATGTTTTGCTCAGATTATCAGGCTTCTCAGTAAAACTTCCACAGGTTACAAGTAGATCAGGATGTGAAACCTGAGTTTAGAAATAGCTATAACTTCCTTCCTAGCTATGGTTAGAAGAAGCAAATTCAGCCAGGGATGTTTTGAGGATAAATCAGAGTATAACCAGTGGTCTCTAGAAGGGGAGTTCCCTTCCTTTGCATTTGAAAAAACACTGGGAATTTAGCCTTGGAAAAACACAGAGACTTTAGCCTTGGCAATCATCTTCAGTAGCCCTCCCTGGGCTTAGGAGTCAATAAGCAGCTCTTGCTCACTTCTACAATTCTCATATTGCCATGAAAAAGATCTTTCTTCCCACATTCTTTGTTGCTGTGGAAAGCCCACAAGCCATCCTACAACGTGCTGCTGAGCTAACTGTGAACCTCTTCACCCAGACTGCTTAAGGGGGTTTTCATTATGACAGCTAATAGCAGTGCTTTTTATTTCTGCTCTGATACATCCCCCCAGGACTCATCAATGTGCCAGATAAAGGGTTATACTCACAATTTTACATCATAGACTTGAGCTGGAAAAGAAAAATCAGATTTTTTGTCAATAATTTGCAATTACATTCCTTAAAAAAGAATTTCTTTGTTTATCTTGGTTTAAGAAAATGACGTTTCAAGACAGAACAAAAATAACAGTCTTGGATATCATGTCAGGTGGGTGATGACTCAGTTTCCCAGGATTCAGTTCAAGAAAACAAAAACAACCCAGCTATCACACAACTGGGTTATTTTGACCCAATATCAAAGATAAAGTTGAGGTTAGAAACTAGGAGTCCACAATTTCCCCAGTTTCTCTATTAATTAGAAGTTCCATAAAGAACAGTTTTGAAAGCAGCTGTTCTGGATTCCTTAGAAGAAAAAAAAAAGATAAAAATAAAAAAAATGGCAAAGGAAATATCTGACATTTTTATTATTAATAGGAAGCATAAAGTCATAGGAAAATCATTAGCAAAACAAAGGAGAAAATGAAGTCTGTGGGATCTCAAACCCCAAAGCACATCTGTGTGCTCCCTGCACAGCTGGTGAGGAGGGAGCTCCAAGGAACATTTGGTCAAGAGGATTTCTGGTGGCAGTGCAGGAGAGAGAGAGCATTCAGTGAATGGATTCTGTGACTGAAGACCAGAGAGGAAACCAAATCATAGGGAATAGGGAGAATTGACAGTGACCTCTTCTCTCTGGGTGCCAGCTACAGGAACTACTGAGCAGCAACTGCTGCCAAAGGCTCTTCCCAGCAGCAGGACAGGATGAACCCTCTGCCAGAGACTTTAAAGATTTGGAACAATCAGCCTGGCCAAGCAGGAGAGCCTGAGCCCTGGGATGCCTGTGAGCAGCAGTGAGAAACAACCAGCCCAAGGCTCTGTGGCAGAGCAAGCCACACACCTCGGGATGGGCTGCAGGGCAGGGACTGAGCTGGCCCAGAGCCAGTGCAGGGATGGAGGGTGCAGCTCAGGAGCACCAGGGCCACTGCTGCCCCAACCCCACAGCTGGTGCCTGGAAGATCCTCCTGGCTGCAAGGACTTCTCTGCCTCTTTGGGTCTCCCACCATCTGTGGCATCTGCTGCCTGCATGATGCCAGAGGTGCCAGAGCTGCAGCTGGTGGCTGCAAGCTCTGCTCCAGGCCCCAAAACCCATCAAAGGTAAAGCCATGCTGGGCATGAGTAAAACATTCAGGTTTTCCAGAACGTTCTACTCACCGTCTTTGGGCTTTCTCATGCACATGATAAGAGAGATGACAAGGAAAACCACAGCACCACAAACCACAGCAATGAAGATGACCAGGTACAGGGACAAGCCAGTCCTCTGGAAATCTAAAGCAACACAACAGAGGAATTTCAGACAGGGAAGCCCTCCTGGGTGACAGCAGCAGCAGGGACATGACATTTACCATGTCCCCAAGGCCAGCAGCAGCCAGCCCTGCCTGAGCACATGGGGCTGCGTCCCCACAGAGCCTTGGTCCTGTGGCTCTGAGTGGGTGTTGTGTGACCCAGCACTGTGTACACCTCACCAAGGGACCACAGTTGTACAAACAGTGTCCATCTCATGCTGAGGTGACCAGGGATGTGAGCTGGACAGGATAATTGCACTGCATATCATGAAATAAAGCTTTCCATTCAAGGATGCTGCTCAGTTCTGTTTGGAAAGTCTAAACCTGTCATAATGCTGCAAAGCTGGAGGATGTGTAGATCTGCTCAAGGCACACATTGAGGCTTTTCTGCTGTTTCAGCTTCAACAGTCCAAGATAAAAAATGGACTGACTGCTCAGGAACACAGCAACAACTCTGTGTGCCCCATATGTCAACAATTTTTAAAAAATTCTTCCATAAAAGCATCCAGATCCTTTTAAAGACTCACCATGAATTATCTGGGTCCTTTGGGAACAGCTGTTAATGCAATTTGCAGTTAAAAAGGCAGAATGAAGAATACTAATTTTGAATACAGAGCATCTGGTTTGGGTCCTTAATCATCTTCTCAGCTTGGTTTTGCTCTTACTTACCACGAATTGTTTCATTCTTCCCTGGATATCCCACATCACTCTCAGAAGTCGTTGCTGTTATGGGCAGATCTGGAAAACAAACATGAGTTAAAGTCTGACAGTGCATTTTCAGCTCTCATTTTAGCACCAGGAGAGCTGGGATTTGAGCTGTAGGATCAGAAGAGAATGCCTCCAGCCCCTTTACAAGGCAGTGAAAACAGGCAAACTGCAGAAATGAGCACTGTGTATGCACAATACAATAGAAAGAGCACATGTAGTACCATATAGTCACTGGATAGATACTATATATAGTATATATATATTTTTATGTATAACCAAACTGCATAGACACACACCAGGTACCTGTGTGCATTTGTGTGTCTGTACACACACACCTGCAGTAGTGGTGGGGCCCCATGGAGTCCAGGAGATTCCTGAGGCACCTCCAGACACCAGCCCTGTTTGAGGTTTTTCTGCAAGAACAATCAATACCTGTCAACATCTTCCCTCAGCTTCTGGTGACTGACAGCAGCTTCCACAATCCCCACATGGTTGCTGGGGCACCATAAATCCAAGTGAAACATAATCCAGCCATAGAAAGTTTCCACAAGCAGACCTGCTCTAGTCCAGGCAAAAATTCCCACATCCCACAAAAACAAATGGGAAACCACAAGCCCTGCCTCAAAACTGCTGTCCCTGGTCAAGTACATGTTTTCAGTTGGGTCTGAAGAAGCTTTTGCATCCTTTGTGTCTCCCACTGGAGACACCAGATCTGCCTCCCTTCAGCAGCTTCCATTCAGGATCAGACAACAAGCAAAAAAACCCTTTAGAAAAGAACCAAGCCCAGAACATCCCATCCCATATGATCTGCAACTTAGGAAATGGCATTTTCAGCAGTGCTAAGACACATACAGTCTCTCCTACAAAGACAACATATTGGCCCTCTGTGGATGGGAAACTGAGGGAAGGAAGATTTACTGTCAGAAACATCTGAGTTAAAAACTGACGCACGTGGACTGAAGTTCAGTAACGCCAAGACTTTGTTCCCCAGCAATAAAACCACTTCCAAGGACTGGTGGCACACTGCCCCAACACCCCATCCATGCCATCAGCTGTCACTGCTCTCACCCTGACCTGTGGTTGAGTGGTGTCCCCCCGTGGTTCCCACATTGCTCTGCAAGGCCGCTGTTGTTGTGGGCAGATCTGCAAGGTGAGGGAGAGGAGAGGCTTACACGGGGGTTTGACCACCATGGTGATGCTGCTGTGGTACAGAATTCCCCACAGGTGGGAGCAGGAGGAAGCAGCCCCCTCCCAGCTGACAGGAGGGGGATGCTGTGCCAGCAGCGTTGGCACAGCTGTGCTGATCCAGTGAGCAGTCAAGGAGAGCTGCAAGTTTTCCACCAGGCACCCATCATGGAATTGATTCGATTGAAAAAGGTCTCTGAGGCCGTTGAGTCCAACCTGTCACACACTGTCCTGCAGAGCCTGGAGGGGTCAGAGCCTGGAATGAAGTGCAATGTGTGTCCCTGAGACACGCAGCTGGTGGTGGGGAGCAAAGGCCAGTGTGGTTTGTTCTGCCACTGAATTACCACTCACTTGTTCCTGCTTCTCAAAATAAAGCCTGACTCCTTGTCTCAACTTGCTGAATTGCAGTGGGCAGCATTACAGAGCCAGGGAGAACTTCAAAAAAACCCACAGAGGAATAAATAAATGAACGTTTGAAGTAGAAATCCTGTTTTGCATCAGAAAAGAGCAGTTCCTCAAAGAGGAGGAAATTGAGCACAGGAAATACAGAAGGACACAGGAGGCGTTTGGCATGTCCTTCTTTGCGGGCAGGGCAGGAGGGTGCGGTTCCTTTGGCCTGCAGAGGATTTCTGCCGCCAGCCGCGCCAGGCACTCACCTGTCACCGTCAGCTGCACGGCATCGCTGCGCTGCACGGCGCCGGCCCCAGCCCTGTTGTGTGCCTCGCAGAAGTACGTGCCGCTGTCCGAGGGCCGCAGGCTGGGCCAGGCCAGCTCAGCGCCGCTGCTCAGGAGCTCGGCTGTGCCCGCCGGGGCGCCCCGGAACCAGCGGTAGCTGATGGGAGGGGAGCCGCCGGCCTCGCAGGTCAGGCTGGTGCTGGCTCCGGCCGGCAGCGTCAGCCCCGGCTCTGCAGCTCTGATGATGGGCTTGGTGGCTGCCACTGGAACACAAAGCAGAGGGGCCCAGGTCACGGAGCCCTGGCCGTGGTGGGGATGGTCCCCCTGCCACAGCAGTTCCCAGAAGGAAGCAGCTCGACTCTGACATCATCTCCCTGCACAGGATGAGCTCAGCTGTGCCACACAGGTGTCCTGCAGTCTCTGTGCCTCTGTAAACCCCCGACACGGGCAGAGGGAGGGCAAGCACATGCTGGTGAAATTTAGTCAAAGAAGAACAATACAGTATCCCTGGGACTTCCCACTGCTGCATGCCACTGGGAAACATTGAGCCACTGGCTACAGATAGAGCCAGGGCTGAACTGGTTCTTGAGGAGCCACAGTCCTCCCCAAGCTCCAGGGTGCTGTGTCCTAGGGAGAATTTCTCTCTGACCTATTTGCTGTTTCTTGCTGGAGGCTGACACTGATCAGCAAAATGCTTCTGCATGGAAACCCACAGTCACTGCCTACCTGCTCTAATTCCCAAAAGCCGTCCTGAACCAAGCCTTTCCCTCCTGAACAGCCTCCTCCTTGGATTTACCTTTAACAACCTCCAAACTGGTGGTGATCTCCTTTGCTATGAGGCTGTTGTTGCTGTCTCTCCAGGTGACCTGGCAAGTGTAGGTTCCTCTGTCAGAGATCTCCAGGCTCAGGATGAGAAGAGACACATTTCCTGGGGCATCCTTTGGGATGCTGACTCTGTCCCTGTACTCAGCCAGAAGAACATGGTCTCCGGAGTCATCCCTCCGAAAGATGGTTCCTGAACCCTTATCATGTACCACAGTCCAGGTGAGGGTTTGCTGCACAAGGTCCTCCACAGGCACATAGGCACAGGGCAGAGTGATAGAGTCCTTCCAGACCCCTTTGATCTCACTGGGGCCACTCAGGTCCAGAAAAGCTGCAAGAAGAAAGGAAGATGAAAATAAAGCCACAGAGCAGCCAGGGTGAAGGCAGCTCCCAGGTGGTGAAGCCATGGCAAGAGCATTGGCAAAGAGAACCCACCAGATGAGAAACACAAGCAGGCAGTGGGGAGTGTGAGGGTTGGGTTGCTCAGGGGTGGGTTAACCAAAAACCAGAGTGGCATGAGGATGGGAGGTAGCTAATGGCTGGGGCACTGACTCCTGCCATGGATGCAGCCTGGCTCTCCTGCTCTGCCTGGTGCTTTCCTTCCACCACCAGCACTGAGTAGAGCACAGGGTCAGAGTTATTGGATAACTTAGGCTTGAGGGAAGGAGTTGGTCTAAAGTCCAAGTTGCAGCTCCCTGGTTTCAGCCAACATCTGCTCCAGACATCACCCTTGGGGCTTCTGAGGAACAGCAAAGATTTCCCTCCTTCACTGCCTATTTGTATTTCTGAAACACACCATTCTCTCAGCCTAAGCCAAACATGAGAAACTGAAACCACTGGGTAAAGAAACATAAAACTCTTTTTCCTCTAAAAATGCAGAGCATTGCCTTTGTCCCAGTACATTTCTCTCACTCTGAGGACTGAATCGAAACTCTTCCCAAAACAGAGCTGCCCCTGCCAAGCACACACAGGGCAGGGCCCGTGCCCAGCCCAGACTCACCGCTGCAGTGCAGAAGGGAACTCAGAAGCACGGCTGCTCGCAGCACCATTCCCATCCTTCCTTCACAGCTGCTCCCTCTCCCAGAGTGACCCTCTTTTCCCAAGCTGGGGTAAATCAGGAACACTTCCCTGCCTGGGCTCACTCTGTCACCGAGCATCCGGGACAACGGCTGGTGGCTTTTCCTTCCTCTTTATCAGAAAACAAGTGTCTCAGTGACCACCAGAGGCGTGGGCAGAGCGGAAACCCTAAGGAAGAGTGCAAAGAGGAAAGTGTAAAAGTTACTTCTACGTTATTTTGTATTTTCTGCTGAGTATGTTTTCCCCCCTTCTGGTTTTTAAATTTTTCCCTTTATTTCTTTTGAGTCCTAGGCAACCATTTCTTCCTCTTTTCCTCCTTGTGTTGTTTGCTGACAAATAAGCTCTAACATGGAATCACACACAGACAGGTCTGAGAGAGAACTCATAGAGAGCTGAACCATTGAGGTCCTCACAATTGACTTTCTCACCAGCTTCTGTGAGACACCCACCACTATGCTTTAAGGTAAGGTTCATGAAACCCCTTAAATCTTTACATTACCAGTACAAGACAGATGATTGTTGTAGGCCTCTTCCAACTGAAATATTCTCTATCACTCTACCACATTTAAGAGAGGGTGAATTCAGGTATACAAATCTAAAGCCAAAAATTTTCCAAGAGCTGCAGACATCTGAGCCACCAATCCCACTGTGTCTCACAGATGGATCCTCCCTTCTCACAGAGCAATTTAGCTGCTTGGTGTAAGTGGTTAATTGTTTTCAATTACAAGCCCTGATTGGAGCCATACATCCCTCCAGTGCCTTCAGACTACTTGGGAACAGGTGAACATGGAGATGCCCGGAGAGAAAAAGAGGAACTTGTCACAGTAGAAAATCTTTGAGAACATGAAATCATGGTTTCTTTACTGTAATGATATATTACTATTCATTAAATGTTATAATTAATCTCTATAATTCAGTAATTGAGCACTAGCCCTGTCTAAGAGAAGTATCTGTTTTCTACTGAAATATCCCTTTCAAGGGATTTCACTGCCTTTTGCTGTTTTCTACAGCTATCAATTTTTCTTCTGCTCCAGTAAAAGAATCTCTTCTGCTTTCTTGCATTCAGCTGAACTGAAATGAGCCTTTGCTGTTGTTACACCTAAATTCAACACCCTGTCCTCAAATACAAGTAATCAGACTAATTCAATGCAGCCAACCAAATCCCAGCCCCTGGTGTGGACACAGCCCTCCTGCAGTGCTAGTGAGACACGGTTGGGGTGTGCAGTGGCACAGTGGGATCCTCCCTCGTGGCCCTGAATTCCTCCACCAGAAATCTCCTGTGAGATGCCACTCCAGCCTGCAGCCCCTAGGACAGGGAGAAGCAGGAAAAGCTGCTGTGGGCTGCAGTGTTCATGTACTTCTTGGTTCAAGGAAGGAAAAGACCATGGTAAGGTCAAATCATTGGAACTCCTTTGCAGAGATCAGAGCTTGCTGGAGGAAGGTAGAAGCCTACATTGTCTTGAACTAGGTCAAAGACAGTGGTTTGGCTGGGGTAGAATTAATTATCTTCACAGTGGCTAATATGGGGTTATGTTTTGCATTTGTGCTGAACACAGTGCTGACAATATAGAGATGTTTTGTTATTGCTGATCAGTGTTTACATAGAGCCAAGGCCTTTTCTGCTTTTTGTATGGCCATGCTGGTGAGGGGGCTGGGGGTACAGGGTAGATGGGGAGGGGACACAAGTGACCCCAACTGACCCTGCCACATGAAATCACACTCAGTATAGAAAGCTGGGGGGAAGAAGGAGCGGGGGCATATGGAGTGATGGTGTTTGTCTTCCCAAGTCACCATTACATGTGATGGAGCTCTGCTCTCCAGGAGGTGTCTGAACACCTGTCTGCCCTGGGAAGCAATGAATAAATCCTTTGTTTTTCCTTGCTTGTGTGCCAGCTTTTGCTTTCACTATTAATCTGTCTTTATCTCAACCCAAGTGTTTTCCAGCTTTTACCTTTCCAATTCTCTCCACAAAATCCCACTGGTGGGAGAGTGAGTGTGGTATGTGGTGCTTGATTGCTGGCTGGGGTGAAAACACAACAGGAATGTATCACTAGCAGGATCTGGACCAACCAGGAAGCTGAAACTCAAACTGTGTGACTAAAAAAGATGTGTAGGTATTTTTTCGTGTATTTACATTTACCCAGTTGGTTGGGGGGACAGTGGCAGGAAAAGTTTTATCCTTTATAAAATGCAGCACCAGGCACCTGTAGCTAAGGTGACTGTGGCAGCAACCCCTTGCTTCTGCTTTGGGCATCTTTGATACCATGATGCTGCTTTTCAAAACAAGAATCTTTGTTTTAGGAGACAGCAAAACATTCTGAGCATGGATGGATGAGGTGGCATCACACAGCCCAGAAGACAGAGCAAAATCAGTTTTTCTTGTATTCTGGAAAGCTGTTAGCAAGCACACAGGAGATATGAACTGATGGCAAGGCTCCCACGGTCGGTGTGGGGAGGGCTGGGCTGGAACAGTGCAAAAGTAGATCTGAAAGGAGCATACAAGAGGAACTTGGCACTTTCTCAGTCTGCACCCGCCACGCCTGGGAGTGTTCTGTGGATTCCCAGCACGTGAATGATAAGGGAGAGCAATCTTTCCTCCCCAGACACAGAGATAAAGCCAAGGAGCCAGGCAGCAGCCACGTGCACTGATGCTGGAGAAGGAAGGAAGCTGCTGCTACAGCGAGGCCCCTGCGGTCATGGGTGACAAACTGGTGACCTCAGGCTGCAGTGGGGCAGTGCCCCCACCCAGGCTGGCACATGGGGGCTGCTGACTCCGTGCCTGCTGCCCAGCCTCGGGCACAGGCTGGGCAGCAGCTGCACTGTGCTGGAGGTGCACTGGGCTGCAGAGTCAGCCAGCCTGTCATAGCAGAGGAGTCTGTCCACAGCTCCACATGCCAACTCCACTGCCGTGGCCTTGTCCTTATCCTGAAGAGCAGCATGTTCTGTATAAAGATCCTTTCTTGGCAGTGGAAATGATCAACAGTTCCTTACTTCAAGTAAAATCCCACAAAAACTGTAATGCCTGTGCTGCCAGTTACCCTGGGCAGAGTGTGCACAGGGGTGCCAGATCTGGGGTCTGCCTGATGCTATAGATGATCTGGGCTGTTCCATTTCCTCCTGTTATCTCCAGTGAATATTTTAATCCATACCTGATGGAGCTGAGGGCCTTTCCTACTGGGGTCTGTGGAGAATATGTGCAGGTGTGCACTACATCTGGTGTATTTTTCAGCACACATGGTATTTTGAGCTTTCACATCAACTCTTTTGAAGAACCAGCCCCAGGTGCTGTTCTCTCATGCTCTGGAAACAGACACTAGGCTTTTCTCATCACCCTAGCTAGTCCTGAACGAGCAGCAGCTGCATCATGAGACCACGCCCCAGGAGCATTAAAGAGAAATTCTGGAAAAATCAGTAAACAGGTTTGGGAAACATTGGCACAGACAGGAACACACAGAAAGAATGTACAAGAAACACAGTAATCTTTTTGCAATTCTTGAGTTTAATTACTTCAGCATGTGGGGTTTTTTTTGTTATTCAGTCTTCCCCTTTCGATTGCAATCTTTCTTAGGAAAGTTGCACAAATACTTTTCCCGGACCTGTACATAAACCAGACACACAGATTTACAAACTTTTTTTTTTTCTTTTTGCAATTTTTGTAAGCCTTGGTTTCTTAGCTTCTTAAGAGAGAAAGTGTATTAAAAACCCATGATGCACTCAGACCCAATACCTGACAGTGAGCTGCGCTGAGGGGAGATGACTCTGAGACAGAGAACATGACACTAATCCATCACAGAAATTACAGTCCAACCAGTGCAGGGAGTCAGAGGCACAAATCAACCTCCCAAAGAACTCTGTTGTCTGCATGGTGCTGTCAAACAGCACACCAGAAGAGCCTGGTTTTCACTGATTCACTCTTGGCAAAACTGTGGCCTTTGAAAAGGAATTAACAAACCAAACCTGACCTGGGACAGATGCAACATGCTCACCTCCCCCTCTTCCTTCAGCTCATGAAAACTTGAGACTATTCAGCCCTTGACCTCAACAAGTCAGCAAAAGAAAGACTCTGAAGGCTTGAATAAGACAAACTTGACAATAGGCAATTCAAAAGATGGAAATGAGAAGGGCCATGAGGTAAGAACAGGTACAGAAGCACAGAAATAAAATGACACTGAAGGTGTTACACATTCAGGAGCAGGACCTTCCTCTGCAACTCAGAGATCTGACAGTGAAGCACATATCCAATGAAGTCAGGCCAGCACAGGTAACATGCATTATCTAGCAGGCTTCAGAATATCTATCTTGGATTCTCAAATATAAAAGAGCTCAGAACTTATTAGTTCAGGAACGTTAGAGAGAACAAAGCCTGCAGGTAGCCTGAATTCCTAAAACTGGAAAAAAATTAAAGTAACTGTGCTGGCAGGAAATATCAGGTGATATTATCCAAGGGGGTTTCTACCTGCATCCAGGCCTCTTGCAGCCCCAGCAGTTTGGTGTCACTTCAGCACACAGCAGGTTTGTGTGAGCTGGTGAAGCTGTGACATGCTTGGTACTAGCACACAATTTGCTGCTCCACTGACACTGGGGCTGGGCTCCACAGTGCAGCTGCTCAGAGAACTTAGGAAACAGTGCCAAAAGAAACTTTGGGGAAGGACTTTTCGGTGAAGTAGACACTACTTTATGTAATTCATTGTCAAAAGACTCAGATGCATCTGGTTGATTTGGCTTTAAGATTCCACGGGCAGAAACTGCAGTGTCAAACCTGGTGTCCATACAGGGGCAGGGAACAAAAGCTGCTACCAGCACAGAGACACCTTAATGTGAGTCAGTGCAAGGCACCCCAGGGCTCCCCTTCTCATTTCAGGGACAGCTGCTGGCCTTTGCTAAACATGAATCAGTCCTACTGACTATCTCCAAGGACACACAACCTGTGAACTGGGGGCAGGTTACCCCGGAGCTGCCATGCAATGTGCATGAGAAATCAGCACTACACAGGAGGGCAAGCACTTCCTACCACAACTCCTACAATCCAGGGCAATGGATGTGTGCTAGCATGTTAAAAAATAATACTCCACAGTTAAATGTCATTTTCCATAGGAAAAATGTTCCCTAAACCTAGGAGCAAATCTAGGAGTATGAAAGTAATCTAAGCAGATGCAAACAATCGTAGCCAGTAACTACCAAAAAAAGAAATCTCAAATTAAAAACAAAATTTAAAAACAACTTAATTTCAAACAGTAGGCAAGCCACCTATTGAAGCAGGCTCTCCAAAGAGTAAAACCCAGGTTTAAAATATCACACACCACATTACTATCCAGCTAATAAAAACAAACACCACCCCCCAACAAAAAAACCCAGCCAAACTTTACAAACAGGATACAAACAGATTTCCTCTTGCAATAAGAATATTGGATAAAAAGTTATGGAATACACTGTGGTATGTTTACAGGGTTGTTGTTCTTCCCCTCTGTCTGGTGCCTTCACTCCACCAGCTCTTGTTGTTGTTGAGCTTGTGTTCAGTTCTCCCAGATGTGCTCCCTGCTTGCAGCAAGAGAACTTCCATTTGTCTGTGCAGAGCAGGGTCCCCAGGAAGCAGGTGAGGACCCAGCTCACACTTTTTGCTGCTCCACTCCTTTGGTGGTTATTCCATAGCACTAAGCTGGTTACAGATGTTCTATGAGTTCAAGAAATTTCTATCTCAGAGGCCTCATCTATGAAGTTAGCAACAGGACTGAGAAGCAGGAGTGGAAATAGTTTATACTCTCCATTCCCATCTTCTGGGAGGAGAGGTGGATCACCCATTCCCAGAGTGTCCAGAGGCTCGGCCTGGCTTGCTGGAGCTGCAAGTGGCACAACAGTTCCACTGGCTGATGGAGGCTGGAGAGCAGGTTTCTCCTCCAGGGCAGGCAGCAGAAAGTCTTTCGGATCGTCTGCCTTCCCTGCAGCTTCACCTGAAGGCAGCTCTTCAAATAAGGAGAGCAGAGGGTTGGCCCTGTACTGGATCAGCTGCATATCTGAGAAAAAAACAAACAGTTCAAACTGTTTCACCAACTGAAGGCTCTTATTCAAGGCAAGGAAACCTGGAGAGGTTGCTTCAAACTTGGTGCACTACAGGAAAGCCCAAGCTGGGCTGGGACAAACCTCAGACCCCACGGCTGTCAGAGAGAAGCCAATGCCCCTGTGGCTGGAAACATCAGTGCCTGAAGCCCACTCCAAGCCCCTGACTCTCACAGCCTGCCATGGCAGCACTGCAGTGGAAACCTGAGCAGCTCTGCCTCTGGGGGGATCACAGCCTGTGTAGGAGAAACTGCCACAAGGGCATTTGCAGATCTGCTCCCCACTGTGGCACTCATGTCATGTTTCCATGTGAAAAGGGACACAGGATGGGACCCATGTACGCTGTGTGAAAAACCTCAGGGCACAGGATGGGCCTTTAAAGACTGAGGCACAGCTTCAAGATCAGTGAAACATCACTGTCTTCACAAAAAGCTTAAGCCCAGACCAAAGAAGGAGATATTATAGGCTACAATAATTCCATTTCAATATACAGTTTTCAAAGAGAGTGGAGCTGCCACAGAGCTCAGTGTCCCTTCCTGCCCACCTTTGCTTCCTGCTGTTTCCCTCTCACTTGCTCCCAGACCTTCAGTGCTCTCTGCCAAGTTTGCCATCTGAAACAAAGCAGACAGAGAGTTAAGACAGAATGTTTAACAACAACAAAATGGAAATCTTTACTGACTGGGTAACAGAATTAGATGTGAAAGGAGGAGGAAAGAGAGATGGAGCAACTGAGCAGTGAGTCTGTCATTGCACATGAAGGCCTGCACACAGGAGCTCTCAGAAGGAGGCACAGTGAAATACAGACAAACTTAACTTACTAAACAAAACAAGCTTCTGACTAGCAAATATTTGTTCTACCTTCCAAACCAGAAGCTTTATTATAATCGGTCTTGTTGGGATAACAGTTAAACATGATTTCATCATGTAATTGAATTCTGCAGGCACTGCTTAAACACAGCTGCATTTTATATCAGTTGTAGTCAAAGCTCTTCTCACTGGGAAATCCCAGTTTAAATATTATTTCAGGACTACAACAAAAATAACACTTGCAAGGGTATTTTTTTTAATAGTATGAATCAATTTTAGGAACTGGACCAAGAGAAGTAAGTCTGTGCTGAACTTCTGTGTATCTTCTGAGAAAATCCCACAGAGCCATGTTCAGAACAACTACAGTATATTGCATTACAATTTTCATTTAGTACTTTTCTTTTAGTCTTCAGACAAGCATTCCAAGTGTATGACTGCACTAGGAATGTAGGACTAGAAATTATCTTGAGATCTCTCCTAAATTCCAACAAGCAAACATTGATAATTGAAACCCTGGAGTCAGCTGGATGAGATGAACCAGCAGTGTCACCCTGTGCCACCAACCCTGTTCCCACCCTTGAGCTGCATCAAGCAGGATTCAACTCCCAGTGTTACATTTGCCCTCCCCACCACAGAAGTCAATCTTACTCTTACATTTTCAATGCCAGGGGGAGTTTCCATCAAGTTCATATCCAGGGCTGGCAGCTCCGGATTAAATGCCTGAAAATAAAACCAGATCATATGTCAACCAATAAAGCTCTTGAAATAAAACTGCAGAGAGCTCCTGAAAGGACTGCAGGACCCAGTGAGCTGCTCCTTCCTCTGAAGCATGGGGACAGTGGCACCTCCATGGGCCTTGAGCTGGGAGCTTCAAGCTGTGGCAGTAAACTGAGGTCACAGGAGGAGAAAAGGTTACCCTATTTCCCAGTGATTCCAGGAATACAGCTAAGTTCCACTCCATATCATCCAGATGAATCAAATACAAGGATATATGCCAGGATGTGATGGTATGTGATTAGGCTTGAGAAGGCAATTTTTTTCCTTTTTCCCCCCCACCCCTTCAGTTCTGTAGAACAGGAATCCTGTATGACCTGGAAAGACTCCCAGTACTACCTTGTACACTGTGAATACCTACAAATCATTCTATTTGTAACTATTTGCTTTTCAAGATGTTCCTGACTCTTATCCATTACAACATGAAATGAACTAGCAGCATTTCATGACACAAGCTGAGCAGTATTTCTCATAAATCAGAAATAGTGAGAAGACACTCACGTCGCTGAACGCTTCGGCACCGAAGTTGTACTGCTTCCCTGACAGCATTGCTTGGAGCTCTTCAAGGCTGGCATCGATGCAGTTCAGAAAATCCTGAATTTCCTCTCTAAACAGACAGAATTACATAGCACTGTAAGGCACAGCTGGCAGGCAGAGCCTTCTCTTGCCCCACAGGGCAGGTTGCCTACAATCCAGAATAGCCACATGGATGAAATCACATTTTCATATCACCTTTCACTCCAGTTCTTGGAGGTACAGGTACAAACTACCTGAACAGCAAGCACAACTACATCTACCAGGTCAAAAAGCAGTTCCTCCGTCCATACCTAGTTCCTCCCTCATTTTAGTATCTGGTGAATCTTCTCAGATCCCAGCCTGTACACCAGTATCTGTTTAAACAAAGGTCTGATGGCTTTGCCCTGGGACAATAAATGATAAGCAAAGGGCTGGAAATAATCTGGGCCTGAAGCAACTCTACCTACTTTGAAACACTGGCTTGTTGCCAAACTGGACATGCTTCCAGGGACAGTGGGAAGGACATGAGGGACAGTGAAGAACCTGAGAAGGCAGCTGCAGGCACAGTGCCCACACTGCTTATCTTGCTATGCCATCAGGTATTCCTGTACTGAATTCCCAGCACTGAGGAATGGGCAGTTCCAAGGCACTGCCCCATATCCTGCAGTGCAGGAGGGAAGATACAGCAGGGCCTTCAGACCATGAGTGCTAGGAACCACCCCAGACCCTACTACCTGCTGCTAACCACAGCAGAAGAGCTGTAGGAGCAAAGGTTAAAGCTTTGTCCTTGATACAGCTCTCCTGCAGCCACAGTGGGGCAGGAACCCACAGCCTGCACCCTGATCCAGGGCTGTGTGATCTGACAGGGCACATGGGAAACAGCTTTGTACAAATGAGGGGCAGAAAAGGAAAGGAACAGTGAGATGACCACCAGGACAATCCACATCCAGGTCCCAGGAAGAAAGTGCCCACAATGCCAGCCCAAGATCAGTGCCCTGCACCTGCTGCCTGGCAGCACCTGGCAGTGACAGCAGTGGGCTGATGGAACACACTGATGGATGCACCAGCAGTCAGACACACATGTTACCATAAAGGTGACAGGGACACTTGCCCTTTTTCAATGTGTGATACCAACACTTGGCATTTTCAAGCTCTGGTAACAAAGGTGCAGAGAATGCACTTTGTCAATGACAATTCAAATGCTAATTCCCTATGTTCTGCCAAACAACACGTCCTCCAGAACTCTGACAGCATCCCACGAGGTGACAACAGCATAACACTTTCCAGAAACAAGTTCATACCTGTCCAGCAAAGGATCATTTTGGTTTCCAGAGTTGTTCTCATTCAAGATGGAGTCAATTACTGACACGGGGTCCTCTGGAGCATTTGGCTGTGCAGTGTGGAGCTCCACAGCAGCTGTGCCTATTTCGCCGGATTTGCTGACATCGTTTACAGGAACCGATGGGACAGGTTCTGCACAACTTAACTCACTTGGCTGTGATACTTGACAAAGAGGTAAGCCAGGATCTAGAGCTGCCTGTGGCTCTCTAAAATGTGACCCAAAGACAAACAACACACAGGAGAATTTATCAAGTGCATTACTATTCATTTCAGGTTTAGTATCTCGAATCTTAATAAGATTAGGCCAGTCAAGGATTCAAGTAACAAACTGGTCTTCAGAAAAAGCAGCAAAGTGGCAGATGAAGAATCTCTTACTACAGCTTATACAGAGACTATGTATCAGAGAAAAACACCTCTTTTTCACAGACAAAAAGCAGCAATATAGTATATAGGAATTAGACAGGAGGGAATCTCCTAACAGACAGACTCTGGAAAGAAAAATATTCCAAATCAGTCCATATTTTACTTTGGGCATTAACAATTAAATGGGTTTTCAGTAAAATCTGTTGCCATACAGAGAATGCCTTCCCTAGGACATGATTAGTGAAAGCAGTATTGAAACTGGAGATACAACCATACATCTTGATTTGTCAGCAACCTATATACATTTTGGATTATTAGAAACCTATACATGCATTCAGGTCCCTGTTCAGTTGAAAAGTCAAGTATGTTTTCATTTGTTGAACAGACAGAGAAGCCTCAGCAAATTAAACCTGCAATGCTCATCAGCCTGTCAGGCCTCCAGGGACTCCTAGAGACATGAGCTCTGACAATGACCAGTGCTTCATGCTATAGAAGGAAAGCCTACAACAGGCCTGTTATGCACAAATGGACATTCAGAGAGACATTCTGTTTCCCAGAATCTAAATGGATCACCAACATTAACAGAACTACCCAGTTATCAACCCAGGCATAAATACTTCATACATTTTGGACATACCTGGCTCTGCCACTTGTGTGTGCCACAGCAAGGAGGCCATTGGTGGCATTTTCCAGGGTGTCAGTGATATCTCGGATTATCAGACCCGTACCATTTCCATCCTCTTCAGCTGCACTATGTTCAGAAAAAGCCATCTGCAGATACAGCACAGAATGAGTAAACCACAGGCTCTGACTTTTTCTTTTCTCATACTGAAGCCCCATTCTCCTTGCAGCTTCTCTTTCCTGTTCACATTTCATCAGTTGCACTGATTTGCATGAATTTACAGCCAGCGTGTTGCTCTAAAGCTGCCCATTACAAAAGGGAGAGCATTTGATTACCAGGTTAGGGTATTTGTAGCTATAAGGAAGACTGATATCCCTGTGTATCATCCTGTCCAACCCCCTGCCTGTGTCCCTGGGGAGACTTACAGCTTGGCCACTCTCCACAGGGATGCGGACATACTGACGACTGTACTTGGAGGGTGAAGCACCCGCAGCATCCGTGAGAGACCTGAGACAAAGCACAGCTTTAGTTCATCCTGCCTGCCAGAGAGAAGAGCTGCAGCAGTGCCAAAGACAGACAGTAATGGTCATCACACCTGCCCTCCCAAGAAGCCTGGCTTTTGGGGAAGAAGCGTGTCAGGAAGGGTACTGCAGGCAGCCTGTCCTACACACACACTGTGGTTTGGAAGAAGTCAGTTACACGTGCACGTTTTGGGATTTACCATTTCTGATAACTGTGCCCTTTGGAACTGAAAATGTATAGAATATTCTCTTCCCACCCATTTTAGTGATAAGGAGGAAATACTTATTTTGTGCTTGACTGAACTTCCATCAGCTTTCTCAGGTTTGAACATACAAATGATAAAAATACCTGTCACACAATAGAAACTGATTTATCCCTACAATTCACATCTGACACCGGTCTGGGACCTATCAAGTAATTACCTTTTTCTTTTGACCCCAACAATATAATTTCCTCGCATCAAACTTAGTATAAATTGAAGAATCTAAAAAGGAAAAACAAAAGAAAACCAAAACCAGGTGGTCAGCATAGCAATCCTAACATTAAATGCTTAATTCAGATTTTACTATAAAATTATATAGTTACATGACAGAAATTAACAGGTATTTAAAAAAAACATTTGCAATTGTATTTTAAAGAACAAAGCAAGAGTTACAAACTGCATAGAAAAATTAGCCCAATTGCACAGTTGGCTTTTTTTTGAAATGCAATATAGCAGCACAAGTCACTAGAGGATTCCAGACCAGAAACAGCTGAGGAATAAACCAGAGAAATTTTTTTCCCGCGTGCAAACTCCTACAGTTTCTGCGTTCCAAGTTCACTTCTCAAGTGGTCTAAATGTATCCTGGTCCAAGATCTTTCACAGACTCCGTTCCATGTGCCTGCAATCTCTCAAGTCCTGGGCTCCTGTTACCATGCACTGTCTCCACACACTGACATCCTACTATGACTTTTCCTTAGTGCTTTGCTCGTGGTTCTTTACTGTGCTACTTCTGGGACACTCAGGAACTGTGACCATTTTCTTTATGCTGTATTAATACAGCCTGTTCAGCTCTGTGTCATTTGTCATTCTACATAAGCAAAGAATGCCATGAAGTATCACAGAGGCAGGAATAAGGATGGTAGCACTGAAGATGCTGCAATGGTACCTTAGACAGCAGCTTCTGTTGTTGACTGTGCTTCTGCCTTAGAACTGCCACTTCTTTCCACAGGGCCTTATTTTCTCTGCAATGCAGAATAAATCAGAAGACAGAGGATGAACAGAGTTTACTTTATATGCTCTAGTTTTACAGCTTTCAAACTTTTAGAGTACCTTGCAGAACCAATGGCAACATTCCCTCTGTGGATAACTAACCCTCAGTTCATTTGATCCACTAACAAACTGGGTTAACTTAACTCCATTTTCCATCAGCAGCATGAAACACTCACTTAAAAAGGACACTCTCATCCTCTGCTGCTCCACCAATAATCTTGATCTGAGGGATTCCTTCAAAGCCTCAAAGCTGTTGAATAAGGACTTTGTGTTACACTCAGCCTGTTTCCAAACACTGATAGCCTTGGGACAGATCTAAAGATGGTGCTCAAAGGGCTTGGCTATTATTTTTTTTTTAAGGAACAGAGAGAGAGAAAGGTATCTCCTGGACTCTGGCTGATATCTGCTGGCATACCAATGACCTGAACGAATTACCAGTGCCTATATGAAGGGGATTTGAGAGAACAGAGATGAGGATGTGCAAAGTCCACTTCCAGTTAGAACGAAAACAAAACACCAATTGTCCCTCACTGTATCCAACCCTGTTTGTATTCAAAAAATGAAATGCTTTCATTGACCTAAAAACTACTACAGGTGCTGGCAACCAGAGTGAAATCTCAAGGCAGCCAACAAACACCCAGTCTAAATCTCCAGTCTGTAACTGAATTACAAAACCAAACAAGATTCAGAATGTTGTGTGGGGTGGAATGGGCATTCTTAGGAAAAAATATAGCTTCACCTGTTTCCAGTTCAAATGAAACCCATATTTAGCCAGTTTCCATCAGATATAAGCAACATTCAATGTGTAAGCACACGAAAACAGCCGAGTCTACCTCTTCATGTTAGCCAGCCTGACATCCATGTTGTTCTGCTGCTCTCTCATCTCCTGTACCTCAGACAGGACTTTGTGCAAATCCTCTGTGCAGACCTTGAGATCCTCAGTTCTCACTGCAGACACCTGGAATAGGTACACACACTTTACTACAAACAGTGCATGCTCCTTGCTGCAGGGAGAGTGCAGCCAGTCTGCAGGGCAGGACAAGCCCTACTACAAGACCAGGTAAGACTGCAATTCTTACATGGCACAAAACATCACAACTGCTACAGGTGACAATCCTTAGGACAGGCTGCACTGTATGAACAAAACAAGATGCCAGTGAAAACATGAGATTAGCACTTTGTACCTGGAGACAGTAGATTCACAACTGTAATTCACAATAAAAACCACTCACTGCAAAGGGCATTCCCTGGGGGTTCCCTGCCTCCCTGGTGACAGTTTGCCCTCTAGTGTCACAGAGCGAACACCAGCCAAAAAAACCCCACAGCTGATAGTGGAAGAACAAGATGATGATATTCCTTCTAGGTGTGGGTAAATCTGCCAGCAAAGGAGTAACAAATTTCCATAAAGTTACCAGGAGATTAAGGTGTCTAGTTAGATGCATCCTACTCAATCTGAAAATTTATCCCACACCAGGTGAATTGCAGATTCCCCTACTGGTGTTTCCTCTTCTACCTCTCTGCTCAGTGACATTCCAAAGTTATGGAGACTTGTCTGCAGAAGAGTCCAAACAGCTCTTCTGCTCACAGCACAGTCCGTGAATGCTGCTGCTTCAGACAATGGTAGAAAAGCCATCAGAAAGCAAAAACTTCACCATCTCCTTCCTGCACTTCTGTATGAAACATTTTACAATTCCTTCAGCAAATCTCTCTGCAGCAGAAGCATTGTTGGCTGCAACACAATTCAGGACTTTGAGAAAGACAGGTCTATAGTGCATCACATGCACATGCCTGAATGACACATCCAGGTTTTGTGGACATAATTTTGAACATTATTTTGCCAAATACTGACTATAATTGAGCCACATGGAGTTGTACCAGGTGTCCCTCCCAAGCTGCAGCCTGCTGGGAGTTTTCTTGTTACTCTGCTAAATTCCAAGGAGGATGTGAAAGCATCTCATGTGGATTCCATAGGGGAGGTGAAAACACCAATGTGGTATTGGCCTGCTGAGGTGTGAGGTAACTCCTGTGCAGGTTGGCTCACACATCTTGTCTTCCAAAGGGAAGTGGAATGGTCAGAAATGAACCAACGGTGTTATAAACCAACATCCCATCCCTTTGTGCTGGAACAGAACACAGCTGTTGTGCAATCACTTCTCAGACATGACTAACTACTTTCTTGACATGATCCCATGGTGCAAAGGATGCACTGAAGGGTCTGACAGTTCTCCTCTCTGCCTGCAGTCTAGATGCTTTGCTGTTTGCTGCAGTTAACAAATGATGCTAATGTACACAGGGTGCATCCCAAACGGAATTCAAGGCTGTCTGACTTCTCTTCAGCACATCACCCCTCTGGGGGAAGTGGGTGGAAATTCCAAATGCAGCCAGCTAGCCTCCAAAAAAACAAGAGCCAATATAAATTCTGCCCAAGTACAAGGAACTGCTCTTCAGAGTCCCCAACTGGCTAATCAGGGTATCCAGTCCCTGAGTGCTGAGGCACTGGCACAGGCTGCCCAGGGAAACTTGGCTGTCCCATTGCCATCCCTGGTTGGATGGGGCTGGCTTGGAGCAACCTGGTCTAGTGAGAGGTGTCCCTGCCCATGGCACTGGGTGGAACGAGATGAGCTCTAAGGTGCCTCTCAACTCAAACCATTCTGGTGTTCTATGAAGACACACGGGGTATCTGCACACCAGCAGAGCTAAAAGTGAAAGGGAGGAAGTAAAGCAAGTCTCCTGCATTCAAACCTGCATTCCAGACAGAGGCTTGAAATACAGTTTATAGCCAACACTGGAATATGGCCCCATTCCAGGCAGTAGAAGAGCAAGGAAATTAATGACTGCTTTACAAAAAAAAAATCACAAACATTTCCTGTGCGACAAAGAATATCTTCCACCAACCTATTCAACATTTCACACGAATATCCTTGGCACCGAGCAGAGCTTTTGTCTTTCCATCTAGAACACTCCACCCAGTGCACCACCCCTGGGACACATGGTGCCACACCTGACGTCACCATGCACCTGCCCTGCCAGGCGTGCAGGCTGGGACACGCTGGTCACAGCAGAGGGGGGGGACAGGCCCCAGGCAGTGCCACTCCATCGATCCTGGCTCCGAGCAGGGGCAGCTCAGTGAAGAATCAATCCAAACATCATTGTGGCTCTCCAGCCTACGCTGGGCTTTTATTACCCTGGGCAATGCAGCCACACCTGACAACAGCCTAAAGAAAAGATTCTGCTGTTCAAATGTCAACGTGATGTATCATGGCACTCTCTTCCTCAGGATATTATGGGCTGTAATGTGCCAATAGAGGATAAATATCTGTGCAGAAACAGGTCAGACAAGGCCTGAACGTACAAAAGAAAAGCAGAAAGTGCTCATAGGATGTGGCTTAGTGGCAACACAGTTTTGGAGGAGCAATATACTTTAAGTAAACTCACCCAAATGAACTGGTTACTGATGTCATTGCTAATTTTTAATGAGTGCCAAATGGGAATGTATTTTCTTTTGCTTCTTCTACTTTGTGCCTTTCTTGGAGTCGGAGATGCTGACAGAGCTGCAGACCATGCTAAGCTGCAATCAGGGATATGAACTCTGTGGAGAAGGGCTGTGGTCTGATGATGATGCAGAACATGATCCTACCCCAGCTCACAACCAAGAGAAGAGCAGGTTTTGTCTAAGCACTGGCACAAGGAGGCCCAGCTAAGCACTGGCCTGGCATTGTGAGGGAGCTACCTTGGTTCTCATGGTATTTACTGGCTGTGTTTAGAACACCCATTTGAACTCCTGATAAGCCACTTTTCGTAACTAAGTGAAGAAAACATGTGCTTATACTATACCTTGCGCTTGATGTTTTCCAGTAAATGTGCCTTCCCTTGCTTGAAGAAAGGGTGCTGGAACTCAATGACTGAGCTTTTCTCTGCTGTAATGATACCATTCTCCAGAGCAATCACCTTCCTGAAACCATCTGTGGAGAGGAAATCAACAAAGCCATTTCTTCCAGTTGAAAGCTGACTCGGAATACATACAGCTTAAGAAAAGTCCAATGCTACCAAAACACCCACTGCACTGCAGTTACTGGGAGCAGAAACTATGAAAAACAGCCAAGGTAGCCTTTCTTGGTGCTCAATGATTTCATTGCTCTGATCTTCACAGCTAGAGGATATGTCCACAGTACCACTGCCTGCCCTTGGCAGGCTGCACATGCAGCTGCACAGCAGAGGCCAGCCATGACCAACCCATCACAAGTTAGTTAGAAATTAGATTAATTACGAATAGAATAGAATTGAATAGAATCATGTCCCAGTGGATGCAGAGGAATGGCACACTTTCCCTTTTATCCCTGATAACTACATATCAAAACAAATGCTGTCATGTACCACCATGGTCTACAGAATGAAGCAAGGCAGAAAAGGTAATTCCTTGCCTGCCTATGCAAACACCTGCAGCAGAGCACCTTCTACATACTAGACTGTCTGCACAAAGTAAGACATTGCCAGCCCTATTTCCATCACTGCTCAAACACCACAGGGTAGATTCATGATTCAGCTGACAGGCCAATCCACGTCTCTCCTCAGTCAAGGTTTTAACACAATTAATGCACTCCAACTATTATTAGAAAGCCAGGATAGATCCAGCAGGAAAAGGAGGCTGCCACTACACTGTACAGCTACATAGCAATATTTGCTTTTTTTTCATTTATCCATGCTACAAGGGAAGAGATGATTGTTTCTTTGGATTATCCTCTGTCACTCAAGTGATGGATCTTACAAACATAAGCACACAACATGAACAGAAGCATCTTCCCTCTGTCCAGACAACAGATGTGCTATAGGTTACAAACCCTACACAAGCATCAGCTAGAGAGATCAGGCAAACCTGCTGGGCAAGGACAGAGAGCTCCTCCCTGTCAGTCTGAAATTCTAACTAATGCAGCACCTCCTGTGCTGTTTGTCCCTCCACTGGTTCCAGAAGCTTCTGCAGTTACTCCTGTTGGTTGCTGCAGCCCTGCATGCTGCACTGTGTCCCTGAGCCACCCTCACTGCACCCCTCTGCCTGGCCACGCTGCACATGTGCTATGCAATGCTGCCACATGATGCTCACAAGTTGAGCAGAAAAAACATAATGAGAAACGTAGTGCAGCTTGGCCCATCAGCAGGACTGATCAGATTCCAACACAGCAAAGCAGGCAAGAGCAGTGGTAGCCCCAAAATCCAGGCAATTTTTCTTCACATTCTAGGTGTAAGGCTGCACACACAGCCTCTACTCCCCTGGGGACACACCTGTTTGCTGCAAGAGCAACGCTGGAGCTCAGGGAACCTCACACTATCTCTAGGCACCAGCACATATTGTTACAGCTGTTACTCAAAAGGACTTGGAGCTAAAACACAAAAACCAAACACTAAACCATGATCTACCACCAGTCTTTTCTTTTGGAAAGCAAACTTAAGGTCAGGGCTCAGATTTTTAGGGATGAAAAATTTGCCAAGTCCATTTGCTTGTTCAAAGAAATCCAAACCAGAGCCCAGTAGCCATGAACTTGGCAAACAGAGTGCATAGGAACCGCTGATGCTTACACATGTTGAGCTGCCGTATGAAGCTGGAGATATTGTTGTGTTTGAAGTACTTGGGGAGCAGCTCCTTGGCAAACCTCTGCTCATCCAGAATGCAGAAATTCTCGCCATTCTAGGAAACAAGCAGAAGTAACAGTTAGTGAATAAGCACAGTTTTTCTAAGGTGTTGCTCTTAAGTGAAGATCATAAATCAGCAAAGACTGTTCTGACAGCAGAGAAGGGCAAAAGACTTCACCAAGTGAAATGTCTGTGGGGACACTTGGGACTGGACTAAAAAGTTTGAATTCAAAGACACAATTACATGGAACACTTCTATCGAACAGGGAATTTTCTTAAAATCCTGACACACTGATCTTAATCCAAAGCAAAATTTTTCTAAAATCCTGCTCCCTTTGTCTGCAGTAAACATAAGCATTGCACAAGCCCAATGGAATTCATGCCACTAAAGAGATTTCATCTCCTTTCATCAGCCTGCCCAGCTCCTGACAAGATTCTTCCATTGTACGTGCTATGTCATCACTAAAAATAACCACGTAACGTTGCTCAGCTACCGAAAGTTCAGACAACACAACCCAGCGGTGACCAGGAGTAAGTGTGGCACCAGCAGTGCCAGATTTTTAATATGCTCAAGACCAAACTTCCTGGAAACAGGAAGAGCTTTTTACATCACTTTTATATTGTTCATGAAGAGGACAAAAATACTGCTTTTCTTTTCATCTTTGTAAAGGGCACACGGCTGGGAAAAAGTGGAGAAAAATCCTACGGATTTAAAAATGACAGGGAACAAAAGTAAACACAGTGCGTGTCTGGGGTGTCTGCTCAGGGTGTTCGTGCCCTATGCCCGCGGGGTACATCCATCCCCGCTCCGGAAGGAAAATGGACATTTAATGGCTCCTGACAGCGTCCTTTCACCGCTCGGAGCTGCTGAGCGGGAATTGGGGACTGTCCCCGGGGATGTCCCGCTGCGCCGGCACCGCCGCGGGCCGCACGCGGGGGGGCCCGGCCAACGGGGGAGGGCCGGGGCACGCCGGTCCGCCCGCACCCCCGCAAGCGGGGCGGGGAAGCGGGCTCGGCACGCTGCGGGCAGCCG